>CAJNOQ010000517.1:0-48310 GCA_905250885.1 Didymodactylos carnosus | reverse complement strand
ACATAATTGAAGAAAAGAGGGAAAAAACAGACAGATTTCTTAAACATTTTTGGTAGACAAGAGATTTTCACTTAAATCATTCTTTCCCTGAAAAAATGAAGATATCACTAATTGAAGCATCTTAGTTTCGCAACCTCAGTCGCATGTTCAGTAAGGTACTTTGTACGAGATAAAGGGTTATGTCATGATAAGGAACTAAAACTTGTATTTGGAAATAAAACAGCATTTCGAAAAAGATTGGCTGGTGTATTAGTGTATTTCATCAACAGCTGAACTGACATGTCGAACCTCAGGAATGGGTTAGGTTCTGGGTAATTCTTTCGGTGCTGTCCTACACTTTACATGTACATGAATTTTCATGCGCTTTGCAGCTGGTAGCTCTTATGGAAAACCTGGAGTTTCAAAGACCTATATCTCAGAAACTGAGATCCCAGTTGATTCATATGTATCAAAACATTTGGAATCCGAAAATGTACATTGACGTCAATAAAAATGGGGAAAATGTCGCTAAAAATAACTTGGGAGACCATCAAAAATCAAATAAGTGCCGTAATGCTTGCGAAAGATGGATCTCAGCAGACTTCCAGAAACGATGTGGACAATTAAAAACTACATTTCTAGATAGAACTAGCGATGCGGAATCTGACACATATTACTTTTGAGTTTAGGGTTCGATTTGATAGTGAAAGACGCATTTCAGTACGACGATTTTCATGATTTTCACCATCTCAGAACAAGTGAAGTAGAGCAATGAAGCATTGTAAAATGTTTTTAAATAAGCTATTTTATTCCTTTTTGTCGCTAGTCTATATCATAAAGCGTTCAGGTTTGTCGCTTTTGTCATTTCTGAGATAATTAGGTATGAATTGCGTCTTGGAACCTATAAAATCCCCAAATATCGGACCATCCCAGAGCCCCATGCCGATGTTTTAAAACTTTTTAAATCACGCATTCTTACTCAGAATTAAGTGTTCTTTCAAATGAGATATGTCACGATTTTTGCGGCAGACCTTCATGTAAAGTGTAGGACAGCACCGAAAGAATTACCCATCTAACTCCTTGCACACTCATGCTCGCAAATACCAAACGGAACATCTTGCATATTAGCAGAAAAAGAAGCATCTTTAGCTGCACACAAAAATTGTATTGTGTCACGCTCGACAAACAGGTTTGTTCTTGGTACTTCATCCCATTCTACGACTTGTTCACTTGTTTTGTCTTCTAGTGACATAAAACGAAATGGCTTTTCGCACCAATTGACTAAAAGTAAAGAAAACTAAGTGACAACTTTAATCCTAGTCTAAATGTATACTTTGTGTGTACATTAAAAAAAATACAAGGAACCGCCTCATCTGATATCTCTTGATATAACCAATAGTTTCTATATGTATAGCCCTACTTACTTTTTAGGCAGTGTATATTTGTGTATCTTTTTGTTACCGAAAACAATACTTTTGATCACCAAATAATTTAGGCAACTGACAAAAATAGAATGCCAGTTCATCTAACAAGAAATTTTTAGATTATTTTGTTAATCAATGGATAAAAAAATGATCCTGTTAGTAAGAAAGCAAAACTAAAGTATATCCTTAAGATCGCGATACTTTTTTCATTTAAATACAAAGGTATGGTAGGTGATAAGCCATCGATGAATAATAGTTGAGAATCGATTAATGCTATCATAAAAGAAAAATATACACGCCGTAATATATTACATTTATCAGCATTTCATCCAAAAGTTGGACGAATGTTAAAAGATCGGTCAAAAGTAAGCATTGCATCAGCATTTACTGTTGTTACAAATATACCAACATACGGAACTGCATGCTTATAAACGATCACTAAATACAGTGATATTTTACATCGGTCTAATACATTTTATGTTGTTCTATTATTAACTTCAACAATATCCACATTGGTTTCCCCTCGTCGATGGTGGTTCTTCGATGTTTCTGTTGCACGGCAAATATGATGTTGGTTACTACTTACATTCTGGACGTGTTCAATCGATCTTAAATGATATACATATAAACATTCTGCTGGACTAGCCATCTTATCCAAAATCTATCAAGTTGGTAATAAAACCTTGGTAACATTATTGTCATAAACATATTTTCTGTTTCATAGTGTTTTTGCTCGTAGTTTTTTCACCGTTTTCGTGTTTTATCTGTTGTTTACCATATTTCTGACTGTGTATGTAAGATAATATATCTACCGGTCATTTGCCTACTAATACATCTGATGATCATAAGTGCAGTTTCGGGCAATCAAAACACATTTTTCTACATTGGTAACGTTTACTAGAGAGATACAGTTGAAATCATAATAAAAACTATCTTACGTTCACAAGTAGGATCTTCATCTATTAATTCGTTACATATGAAGTTCATCAGAATAAGTCTAAACATTAAATGATTTTGTACTTGAACTGTATCACTGGTTGTCATACGTTGTTTAAGTCGTCTGTAATATTGTTCGTCGAAATCAATATATTTTTTGAACCTTTCGTCATAATATTGTAAAATATAGACGTGTAAATCAACGTCAAAACTATTTTCAACAAAATTCTCTATATCTGATAAATTTGTAGGCGAATGTAAAACAAAGTCTGATTTAAGTTGAAAATAGGTTGCGCTCATCTAAACGACAAGAAAAATAAGTTACAGTGTGCAGCAAAATCCTGGTAAGATTTGCTTGTTAAGGGATTATGGAAAGCGCTAGAAAACTTTGTCAAAGGACACAAACAGATAACAAAAGTTGTGACCCAAGATTTGTCATATATAAGGATGTATAAATCTAATATTAGCACACATTATACTATATTTCCTTTGAAATGCCCTGCTCCCTGGATAATTCAACTTTTCACTTTGGAATTATTTCGACGTCAATAATTGAGTGTTAATAAAAAGCTTTCTATACCAAAACATAGCATTTCTTTAGCCTACAAAATATTTCAAATTTTCTTTGATGAATTGTAAAAGTTACATTCCCTGTAGGTAATCGACCGTGCTTTATCCGACCACCTGAAAGTAGTAGGGTTCTCTAGGATTCTTAAAAGAGAATGCAATGATCGGACAAAATCGCGCAAAATCCTACGCACTTCCTTTCTATTTCCTTCAAAATACAAAGGAAGTACGTACGATTTTGTCTATGGTACATCATCAGGGAAAAAATTGTATATCAACATTCATTTGCGTTTTTCTCAAAATTCGCTGTTTTAATGACACTTGCAAACCAGCCACCTTACGATCCCTCTAAGAAATGATGTGATTGAGCTGAAATTTCTACTTCAGATACTTCAGACTGTAAATTTCTTTAGGTGTCCTTAATTATAACTCTCGGGAAGGTTTTCAGAATCAAATACCGACTTTTATATAGAATTTTCAGCAGTTTTCGAGTATTCTGAGAAGAAAAGACATTTTTTGAAACAATTTTAGAATCTGAGACAGAGTCTGAAGTATCTCTGGTAAAAATTTCAGCTAGATCGAACATTGGTCCTCACATCTTCCAGAAGGGTCAAAAACGGGTGCACGGATACTCTAAATTCGAAACTTTTGCTATCTCCTGGTGTTTTCTGATACAGTTGCAGTGTTTATTATGACGAAGATGTCAAATACGTAGGGTATTCCAAAAGCTCCCTGACTGACTTTTTTAAAAAAAACAAAAAGGTGCATAATGACAAGAATCAATCTTTTTTGCATAAGATGCATGTTGACATTTTCTACAAAAATATATTGAGCACTTTGCTACAAAGTGTATCTTGATATCTGCTCAAACGCTTTGCAAGAAAACCCGAATGCTCTAAAAAATGGTGACAGGAGGGCAGTGTGAGAGTGAGTTCGAAAAGTGGTTTTACATAAAAGATATTTGTACGACATAATGTGAAGTTGCTTGAGCTTTTCAGGTACTTATCTAGTACGTCAGTATTTCAAGTTGAAGCTATTTTAAAAGTTTTTTAACGAGTACGTTCAGTAATAGCCATTGTTTTGTTAGTTTTCTTAACATTTATTTAAAAATTCGCGGAAGAGTCGTGGACCGGGTCGTGGAAGAGCCTTTCGCGGAATAGTCGATTAATCCTCCACTCTTACATTTTGTAGCAAAACGCTGAATATGTTTTTTGTGGAGGACTTCAAAACGCATATTTCTATAAAAAAATGGATTGGTTTTTGAGAATACAGGAGAAAAGATTATGAAGAAAATGCCGAGTATTACGTAATCTGCACCACCTGTTTCAATGTGATATAAAAAAATGTTATTCTAACACAAAAATGTTTGAACGATCAAAGCTCGTAATGTTTATGGATAGAGGACTGTATGATCTATAAATCAGGCAACAAGTCCAACATTGTAGAGCCATATTTTCGATTTTTAACAGCAGCCATTACTATAAATCAACAAAAAATAAAATAATTTATAGTCATGGCCGTTGTTATAAATCCAAAATGTCTTATTAAAATTATTGGCATCATGGAGACGTATGAATCTGATTCTGTTAACATTCAGCGATATGCCTTAACCATTTCATTCTCTAGTTTTCGCCAGTATCTGTTAGTTTTATGGTATAATCGAAAACTAAAAACTTACCGTTCTCTGTGGACATTACTCTTGTGATGACTGTCTCTGTGTGCCGTGTGCGCCTGTCTATGAGTACGTTGTTTCTTTCTGCGCATAGTAACAACAGAAAAGAGACCGAACAAGAATAACTCATTTTTGTGATAAAAAATAAGAACATGTTTCTGACACGCAGCTGACGTTTGCTATCCTCTCTTTCTTTTTCTTTTTTTCTCTAACATTTATACCTGTTGCATGATGAAGAAGGAGAAAGAGAAGAATATTCAAGCTTGTATACAAATATTCTTCTCTTTCTCTTTCTCCTTCTCGTTCATCTTGCAACCATAAATCCATAAATAAGGTCTATTTTACTTCCATAAATCGAAGATTTCTCCTATTCTTCACTTCTTTCTTTTTTTACTAGACACGTAGCGAATAAGGAGATATCTTTTCCTGCATATGTAGGACATATATCTTTGCATCATTGTGCAACGGACATGGCATATGCGAGAAAAGATAATTTTGATAAGAGATCGCTGAGTGTCTACTAAACTATTTGTTCGTGAGTCTTCTGCAAATAGAGCCTTAGCGCACAGCGTATCTTCTTTATCTTACATACAACAAGATGCGCCCATATTCGGTCTAATAAGAACGTGCACAAAAAGAAAAGTGGGAAAAGGTGAAGTCCACATAAGCCTTGAAATCGGCCCTCAGCCGCTCCAGTCGATCCAAAACTCACCAGAAGAGGGCTGTGCGATTACAACAACAAAATGTAAAGTTCATACATTGCTATTATCTGCAGAATTCACAATCCTAGAATTCTGAACTTTACATACATGTAAAGTTGCATATTCACGCTCACCCTCAGACTCACCCCTAGAATTAAGAATTTTAGAATTCTGAACAAGTAAAGCTCAACTTTACATACATGTAAAGTTCAGAATTCTAGAATTCTTAATTCTACAGATAATAGCAATGTTTGAACTTTACATTTTGTAATTGTAATTGCGCAGCCCTCAGATTTTTATAGGCTACTGTCACTGGGTTGTTATCCACTTGTGATGGTTGTGTATTAACTTCGATTTTTGAATCCATATCAGTGGTTTGATATTCACTTCTTATCATGGGCATTTTGTAACTACAATCAGACCAGTCAAAAATGAGAATATGCCGTGAGGAATTCTAGCTTGAAACTAGAGGATTCTCCACATAATCCGGGTCATGGGTTAAGACGGCCAAATACGGCGAATTACGACCGTGTACTATAACATAACACGCCATAACTTGACATAATTTGGCCGTAATCCTATGCTTCGTAAACAACCTTTCACGAGACCGTTTATGGCCATAATACGCTCGTTTACGGAGGCAGTATTGCAGAGTATAGGATTACGGTGTCATAATTTACGGACAGTTATGGACTGTGTTGAATCACTTAGGAATCTTTTGAGGCTCGCTGCGGTGTTATTACAGACGATAATGGCGATAATAAGAAAGTTCTATTCCTAACTCATTGACGTTACGAAATTATTTCCGTCCAGAGAGATAAAGCAAAAAGGTTCTAAAAGAAAAAGGAAAAATATTTACCATGACCTAGAAAAAGGATAGAGAATAAATGAAATGACTAAAAGAAAAAAAATGTTTATTATGACCCAGACAAAGAACAGAGAATAAATGAAATGACTAAAAGAAAAAAAAGAGCAAAACACGTTATATTTTGTCTTCCTATACACGATCGTCCCAATTATTGGAACAGTATAAGCATGTATAAAGAGGAAAAGTCGATGGTATAATATACCATCATCTTTTGCTCTTTATACAAGCTTTATTCTACATTATCTCCGTTTTACACCTTTCAGCACTTTGATAGCAGTAATCTACAACTGACACCATTGCTACAAGCATAGGGACATAATCAGAAAATTACTAAAAGCTCTGAGACAGATGCAGTCCTATTGGTAATCTAGAGACTGAAAAAAATTCTCTTTAATTCTATAGTATACCTTTTAGCTGCAAAATGCCAAAAAAACACAGTTTTGAATCTCAGCGATAGAGCTTCGATCAACATTAGAGACACTCTTTCCCAAACCAAAAGAAACCCATCTCGTTTGAAAGAGCGTCAACTTCTGAATAAGAAATCATTTTAAAGTGCCGGAAATTCAAAAGGTTAGTGATAAAATGAATCTGGTCGAATTATACATGGTTGGATAGAGCATGTCGAGCTGATCAAGAATATCACCTTTAAAGATTTTTGACGTCAACTGTACAGCAGAAAACTTGGAAAAACGTGAAAAACCGACTGTTTCTGAGAAACCGCATGGTTTCCCCACTTTGCTGACCTCGAACAATTTTCTGCTTATTTTATTTGGATTCAGCATCAAATGCTGAGTAGATCAGAGTGACTTTGAAAAAATTTCAAGTCATCCCTACCACTGACGGCGGACCTCAGACTCCGATTGACACCTCAATCTGGCAAATGTATCTCCTCCCTGGTTTCAACAGTAAACCCATACTATTATATACCATTCAAACCGCCGTTCGACGGGCTACAAAGTTACGCTCGCCTTTTTTCAAAAATGTTTTTTTCCTTCCCACAAACCACTCTTCTTATATACCTTAGGTCATGACACTACTCGTTTTTTCTTCAGTTGTTATAAGCTTTATTTAGTAAAAATTTGACCAGCGGCTTTTTTTTTTGGTACAATTTTTGGCGCGCTTTATCGACGACAAGTACTACGAAATAACTCAATCAAAGAAAAGCGAAGAGGGTCTCGTCCGCTCTGAAATGAGCTGTCGTCTTGATCTACGAAGGTGGGGAGCCAAGTTTCAGTCCAACTCACAGCGCCCTTATTTCGAAGGTCACGAGAGAGCAGATGTTGTTGCTATAAGGCGGGCAAGACATACGCCGAAGTTCTCACGTACTACTACAGCAATCTCTGGCAGCCACATGTTCAGTCACATCGAAGAATCTCGAATACAAAACTGAATTAGACGTCTACGTTTCCTCTTTTTTTTCTTGGTCGATTCCTACTATCACTGTCGAACAGAGGTATTTTTAAGATGAAAATACACGTTTAAAAAAACCAATGAAAGCCAAAAAAAAGAGAAGAGTGGTTTGTGGGAAGCAAAAAAAACATTTTTGAGAAAAGGCGAGCGTAACTTTGTAGCCCGTCGAACGGCGGTTTGAATGGTATATAATAGTATGGGTTTACTGTTGAAACCAGGGAGGAGATACATTTGCCAGATTGAGGTGTCAATCGGAGTCTGAGGTCCGCCGTCAGTGGTAGGGATGACTTGAAATTTTTTCAAAGTCACTCTGATCTACTCAGCATTTGATGCTGAATCCAAATAAAATAAGCAGAAAATTGTTCGAGGTCAGCAAAGTGGGGAAACCATGCGGTTTCTCAGAAACAGTCGGTTTTTCACGTTTTTCCAAGTTTTCTGCTGTACAGTTGACGTCAAAAATCTTTAAAGGTGATATTCTTGATCAGCTCGACATGCTCTATCCAACCATGTATAATTCGACCAGATTCATTTTATCACTAACCTTTTAAATTTCCGGCACCTTAAAAAGTTTTAAATCACCTGCAGTTTCCGAGGAGAGGTCAACATTTTCAGTTTTGCTCAAAAATCCTGCCTGATATCAAAGTATTCCGAATAAAACTTTTGCTCCTGAACTTCCTCAGGCGGCTTTCATAGAAAACCCAATTTTCTCTCTAATTATGTTTGCAGTGATATTGTAGATATCTGTTTTCGAGCGAAACTTTGTTCAAAAAACTAATATAGAATATGTGATTCAACGCGTGATTCAATACTTGTGAAAAACAGCCTCGTCTCGACGAGGATTTCTTGAGAACTAAAAATCTCCAGCTTGTCTACCATACATAGTGCCAAGTCCATACTACTTGAAAATATAAATAAGGAGGCTTCATTTCATGGAAGAGACTTCTAGAAAGCATCAAGTTGGTAAAAATTGCCGTTTTTGTATTTTTCATTTTATTTTAATTTGATCATGGAAAAAACGCGTTTACTTTACTCTATTTTTCGAAGTTTTAAAACTGTTGGACGTGTACTACTCATTAGCAAATTTTCTACGTGACTTGTCTCACCAAAAGGAGAAAATAAAAATTTTGTTTCGTTTTTTCATACTAAAAAACGAGTTAAAACGCGTTTTATTTAGGACAATTAAACCTTTTTGATCCGTTTTTTTCGTATGAAAAACGAAACAAAAGTTTTATTTTCTCCGTTTGGTGAGACAAGTCACGCAGAAAATTTGGCAATGGGTTTGGACATACATTAAAAGTGTTTTGAACATCCCGACTAATGATACTACTAATTACTACTTCCGATAAAAAACTTGAATGAGATAGGCCGCATTCACACTACAACTTTTTCAGAGTTAACTTGAAGTTACACCAATAAGACTTGGACATTTCCTCTAAAACTGTGCTGCTTAGGTTGCGGCTTTCTAACAGCCTTCCGGTTTGAATTTACGTTCTACAGTTGACTTTCGAAGCTCAAACAGAAAATTTGAGTAGAGAGTCAGATGTTTGTTTTCCCACAGAACTGGCGCTACCTCCCCTTAAATGATGTCCGAAACATCATTTAACTTCAGAGTTAACTTTCTGATCAATTAGCTTCGTTTTAGCTCATTTAACTTTTGTAGTGTGAACGTGGCCATAGGCCTCTAAGTTTGAGAGATGCTATATAAAGCGCCCGTCACCTGGTAAAACTACTCATATGTAACTTGATATGTTCTAGAAACCCATCAAAGTATGAGGTCAAGTTTATCAGAGACCCTCTCTTCTTAATCAATATATTACCTTAGGCTTTAAACCATATTTCGTTTTATAGCCTTAAGAACGAAACAGTTCTGATTAAAGCCGAATGCAATATGGTTGCAAAGGTGCAATAAGGTTTTCGCATTGTTTGACATAAATATTAATGGATGTGTTTCATCTTTCACCTTTTGATTATCAACGTTATCCATGAGCATATGATGACGAATGATGTATTGTACTGCACTGAAAAGTCTTTTTTTATTTCTGTTGAACTTTTACGATAGATTATAAATATACATGAATATGCCGTCTGTTTGTATATACAATTTTTATAAGTGTTAGTAGAGCCGTATCAAATAAGGAATATCTCTATCTTTTCACTTCTTGGCAAATGTGAGCAAATGTCTATATAGACATTTGCTCACATTTGCCAAGAAGTGAAAAGATAGAGATATTCCTTATTTGATACGGCTCTATTATCATATAACGTAAGAACGGAGAAGTTCACTCATGAAACAATAAGCAGTCTACGGTACGAAAAAAAGTTACATATATATGTAACCTTTTCTGCACTGTAGACTGACACTATTCATGAAATTGCACAAGCCATTGAATATGTATTATTCATACGATGAATATAATTTACGAGAAAAGCTCCGCGAGTGATAAAATCGCACTTGACGTATAAAGTACGAAGTGATATGTAATCGATAATACCGATCGCGAATCTAATATTCGTTGCGGAATGCGAATAAATTTCAAGTAATAAGACCTTACTCGTAAGCAAAAATCCTTCGAAAACCTTCCACAAAATGTTCATACCCAGGTCGTTCGTTCCTGACTAAGGATCCGGAGGATTCCTAAGTCAGGAAGACACCGAAAGGTGTCGAATTCGACAAAATCCGTCCCGATCCGCGATGGATTGGATCAGAATCCAATGGTCAAATGGTCAAAAATTTCAAATAGTTATAACTATCAACTTAGGTTGATAGTCCGAACTCCAGCTGATCGTGCTTCTCCTAATTTTTTCCGTTCTTATTTTATGAAATTTTTATTTTCTTTGCGTCACATAATCGGGTTGTAAAATGGAAGAAAACAAAAATTGTTTGTCTATTGAAGCAAATTTGTTTTTAGTGCCAAAACTTCTGTGCATGCAAAGCTCCTACTGTATATATCTCGCGGCTATATAGCTTAATACTTGAATATAATTCTTAATGCTTAAGTAATCATTTGTTTCTAAAACATGGTTCAAAAGCAAACAGGTAGATTGATTTGTTCATCATCTAATAGTTTAACACTTACGAAATAAGAATTTTATTTGTATCGATGATGAAAAATTATTAAGTGGTGCCAGCTGATATTCTCAAGGTTTTCGGTTAGTGATCTAGTGCCTAATGCGTACAAACGTGGCGATATCGTGTATGACAAACTAGCTACTCATCTTCAACGGCTGGAATTCATTTAAAATAAACTAGATGCATTATCAGTATAAATTGAAGAGTTACCAGTCACTGGTAACTCGACTATTCTTGATCTTTTATTCTAGTAGAATAAAAGATCAAGAATAGTCGCAGATTTTATTGAATTTGATGAAGAAAAAAACGAGAATATAACAATAAATTTGATGGATTTTGTTTTTAAGTCATTAAATACTGATTTAAATGAATACGATATTGACAGTTCACCTCGAGTTTAGAGAAGAAAACTAATAGAACCAGATCGATTATTGCTCCATTTTACCCTTGACTAAATGTACCCGGATATTATGATCTCTTGACCTATCATTTTCATATCGTGCTGATATGAAAATGTTGGTGTATGACGATATAATCAAAACAACATATGATTTACCGAAGCATGAACGTTCACACGATGCTGCGGCTTACAATATCATTCTACGCTTGAACTGAGGTTGAAATAGTTATGATTATCAACTCCGGTTATAATCTCCAACTAGAGTTATAACCGGATCAACTTTTTAGAAACGTTATTTTCTTATGTTTTAACTTTTGAAAAATAGTTTTCAACCCATCAGTGCGATGACTACACTGTTCAGTGCGAAAACTTCGAGAAATCTGTTGCATATTCTACAGTATCGTATTTATACTAAAAACACCCAGAAACAAATCGGTGAATTTATTTACCCAGCAAAAGGAAAGAAAAAAAACGAGAGAAACGAAAGAGCAATAGATGGATGAATCCGTTCACTTCCGACCATCAGATTCGAACGGTTCAGTCATAGGATCCGGGGCCTGTTTCTTAAAAAAACTTAAGTCATCGACTTAAGTCAAAACTTAAGTGAAAAAATAAGTCATACTTAAGTCAAACTTAAGTTTTGACTTAAGTGTGTTTCTCGAACGATAACTTAAGTGCAACTTAGTGTTAAGAAGAAAATTTCTACTTAAGTTATGTGGGTGCATTAATGCGAGAAATTTATTCACTAATATGGAAGGAGGCACTAAGGTTGCCGTCATGGCTAGGTAATAATCGGAAAAGTTGGATCGGAAAAAGAAAGTGGTGAAAATAGAAAAAAACTTGCATCTTTTGAACTTTCCGTCTTACTGATGGCGAGCTTCTCGTAACCTTTATTAACGCAATTTGTCAAGAGTCATAAATGAGCTTGTGCTGTAACACGTACAGAATAAAGAGCGACAAAACGTCCCTCAGTTAAGAGATGCGTATAAATGTACAGAGTTTAATTGAATTAAAGTCTTTGTTGGTGCTTTTTTCCTATATTTTCTGAGTGACGTACCGAAAACGTTAAGGCCCACCCCCCTCTCAAAAAAAAAGAATTTTTGACAAAAATATCGATTTTTAGATTTATACATAGTTAGATAGCCCATCATCTCTACTTTCGAATGCACTATAATTTATTGGGTTTTCGATGGTTTTTGAGGGTTTTACAACGGTTTTTCTGAAGACCCCTGCATCAAAAAATAATCAAAGAAAAAAATTGTTTTTCGTTTTTCTCGAAACTGTTTTTTTTCGTTTTATTTGACTGTGTGTCAAAGATTTCTCCGCCATTTTAAATGTTAGAAAGCTCGGGAAGGCTTTAAAATGAAGGTAAATATCAGCGCTACAACCTAACAAAGCCGGAATTTTTGTTTTCAACTTATTTGTTTACAAAAAACTCCAGTTTTCTAAAAAACTAATCTAGATTTTTCGAAAAAACTGTCTAAAAAAATTAATTTTTTTTTTCTTCAAAAATCCGGCTTTGTTAGGTTGTAGGGGTAGGTATTCTCTACATTTTGACACTATCCCGAGGTCCGTATCATTAAAATTGGAAACAAAATCTTTGACACACGGACACCTACTTTTTGACCCTTGATGTTACAATAACTCGCAAAAAACTCAATATTATGAGCTCAAATTTATACTGAGAACTATCAATGGTCAGATACATATTCAATAAAAATTTCAGTAAGATTGAGTGTTCTGGGGAAAAAAAAATTTAGAGGGGGGGGTGGGCCTTAAGAAACTAAGATAATGAATATGAAAATATTATTAAGAAACAAGCAGCAGATTCAAGATTAGTTGATGAAGAAGGTATTATTATATAAAAAACATTAGATGATTGTGTTGCACCATCAAGGGAAAAAAAATGAAAAATATTCACAAGTATCTTCAATTAATTATCATGGTGATCTAGATTATGTTGAACAAGATTTGAGCGATTAAGTCAAAGAAGATGCGTCAATGGATGACGAAGATTGATTGATTGACTGAATGTAATGTTTTTTAAAAAAAAGAAATCATAGATTTCTCTCATTTTTATTCTCTGTACAGTTTGTTGGTTATGTGAAAGAGTCGACCTATTTCAAATAAAGTTTTCTTCGATTAATTTTGCCAGGAGAAAACAATAGAACTAGGCATTCTTCGAAATTCTTTCGCTCTTTAGATGCCTATTGAAATAAAAGAAAAAAAAAACGACAAGAAACGATCCAAAAACTTCACTGATGAGGAGCTTCGCGTATTAGTCGAAAATGTATCTGATAACGCCCAGGTTTTGCTGGGCAGATTTACTGGGTCTGCCGGCAGTCACGCCCGTAAACAACATGCATGGGCAAAAGTTGCTGAAGCAATTTCGGCAGTGGGAGGTTGCGAACGGACGCCCGAGGAAATTAAAAAAAATGGGGAAATTACAGGTGAGCAGTCGCCTACTACCCCACACCTTATTTCTTACTGGCTTTGCCTTTGTTCTTTTTACAGTTCTGATGTTAAAAAAAAAGCAGCGGATTTGAAGCGTCAAGCAAACAAAACAGGGGATGGACCGGCCAGATCAGGCCTTACTCCTCTCGAAGAGAGAGCAAGTGCTCTTCTCGGTAATGTATGAATGTGTCGTTCATTACATTTCAGCATCTAATTAATAATTATCTACTTTAAAAAAATGTGATTCTTTGGTTATGAATAATTTGTTTGCTAACCAAGAGATGTAGAGATAGCATCTTATAAAAAATAAATTGAATGAGATATTCTTCGTTTTTGTTTTACTTACTATTTCGCTTCTGTTAAAATCGCATAGGGATCTAATATCATTTTTTTTATTCCATTTCGCTTAGGAGAAGTAAGTGTTACTGGAATTAGTGATGGTGTCGATACAGATAGTCAATATAATTTACAAGAAAATGATTTATTTACAACAGCACAGTTAACACAATCGTCTTCATCATCTAAGTTAACGCAACCATCATCCTCGTCGTCCACAACAACTACAACGTCGCAACCATCATTCTCATCGTCAACAACAACTAGAACACCGCTTGGATTATCGAGATTATCAAATGAATTGTTGTCAAATAATAGTGGACTTCGACCAAAAAGACCAATATGTGAAATAGATAACGACGAAAACACTGAATCATCATTTGAACAAGGTGAAGTACTTGAACCGGGACAATTTTTAGAAGAATTACAAAAAGATGAACGTTCCTCTGATCGTCCAGTTTCCTTGAAAAAGAAAAAAGAAGACAAAGGTTATATTCCCAGTCTAATGGAACTTGAAAAGAAAAAATTTGAAATAGAAGAACAAATGCTAGTGTGCCAATATCAACAAAATGAAGCATTAGGTAAAATTGCAAAATCATTGACAGATATTGCAACTAATTTGCAACAATTAACTCAAACACAGCTAGCACACAATTCTCTTTATTCATTAAACATTTGAATTTAATCTATTTAAAGAATTTTGTGAGGTGCACGTAATACCAAAATCAAGCAAAAATTTTTTCTAACTTATTATACATGATTCGGCAGAGCTCATCGAACTGATTAAGAAAATGTATTTTATAATTTTAAAAACAATTTTTTCACGTTGAAAAATCGAAAATACTCACAGGTCGTAACAAAGTCGAAAAATCCTTCAGTTTCAATAAAGTTCAAATTTTCGTCTTGTTTATTCTTCTAACTTTTTCAAAGTTGTTTTTCTGATTCACTGTTAAAAACTCAATATGAAAATGGTGTTTGATCAATTCTGAAGTCAAAAACCTGTCCCAAACCACGCTTCTAAAATGTGAGGGATCTAGTCCATCACTTAACCCAAAAAATAGACAAGTTTACAAAAATCGATGATATTTGAAACACTATTCTGCTAACAGATGTTTTAGATAATCTATGCACATCACCATCCATATAAAAGAACGAACCACTGGCATAAAAACGTAACGCCGTTAAAACTTGAAAAACTGGAGGTATGGCATGATTACGAGAGATTGGACGTTGAAGATGAGGTTCAATTTCATTTAATAAATCTAATACTGCTTGTTTTGGAAATCGATAACGTGCTAAAAATTGCTTTTCTGTCATAAAATCCAGTGGATTTGAACGATCGAAATAAACACATTCTCGTCTCAATGCTCTTGTTGTTAATATAGCAATTAAAGCCATTTTCTAAACTTTTTTTTGTTTAAACTTCTTTGACGCAATCAAACACAGCAAAAAATATACAATATTTTTTAACTTAAGTATACTTTTTAGTTCACTTAAGTTAAGTGAAAACTTAAGTAGGAAAATTCACTTAAGTTTTTTTAAGAAACAGGCCCCCGGTGATCGAATCAACCTTAGTTCCAGACATTGGAATATAACGGAAAGAACAGAAATTGAACGGAATTTGGTCAGTCCAAATGAAACGGATCCTTCGGATTTCGTTTTTCACCTGGGTATGTGTTTCCCCTGACATGTTTCTAATGAGAAAATATCAATTCGATGGTACTACTGCAGATCAAGCACACCTTTATATGTAAAAGTATAACAGAACAGAAAAGAAATGTTATTGCATTAAATATTGATCGATAAAGATGCTGATTTAAAGGTGAAATAGATGATCGTACAGATGAGTGTCGTAGATGGTGATAGTGTATATATATGACATATGTACGTTAAGAGAAACAGAACAGAAAGTTTTATTTGTAGATTACTGTAGGATTTCAAATTTTTACAACAGCACGAGATGAATGTAATCAAAAGATCAAAACTAAGTACAAGAAGTCTAACAAATATCAGAAGAATGGAATATCTTCAAAGGCTGATAAGTTTACTGCAAATGAGAAGAATTTTCTTCAACTTTTATGAATAAAACAGAAGGTTTGACTACTAATTTCAAAGGAAAACAGACTGTTTATCCCAAAGAGTATATAAAGCAAATGATTTTTCTGAAAGTGACACTCCTAAAATCAAATATCCAATACATTCTCGATGATGGCTACTGGCAATGTACAATGTAAAATAGAAGATCTGGACAAATTAAATGCAAGACGAATTCATCAGTTAACGGCATCACAAGAAAGCACAATTCGATTACCGCAGAATTTAAAACTTTTACCAGCAGCACCGGATGAATCTTGTCGTGAGAATTGCAACGATTGGTAAATAAAATTTGAAATCCTACAGTAATCTACAAATAAAACTTTCTGTTCTGTTTCTCTTAATGTACATATGTCAAATATATACACTATCACCATCTACGACACACATCTGTACGGTCGTCTACTAGACGACCGTACAGATTTAAAAGTGAAAGTTTCACTTTTAAATCAGCATCTTTATCGATCAATATTAAATCCAATAACATTTCTTTTCTGTTCTCACAAGTCGACAATCTTGAGATCATTTCTGACGGAATCTTGATTTCCGTACTTTCTTCCTGAGAAATGCATTTTTTTTAGATTTTCAGTCAGAATCTGATGGTGTGTAGTCATACGACCATGGCTCGTACAATCAAAAGCCAGTTGGATACTCACCAATACACTTGAAATTAAAAAAGAGACTCATTTTTGCGGGACTTATTCTAATACATATTATAGCCGATATCAAGACTTTTTATAATGTATATTCAGAGTTCTCTAGCCAAAAGCCGTTACTGAGATATCAGTGTTTTTCAAACAATCTCCTTATTCAGACCAGAATGAACTGATCTTGATTTCTTACCACGAATCAGTGACCATGAATCTTGAAAAAATTTTCAGATCAGGTCATTCTAATCTGAATCTTATTATTGATTGTGCAGGGTCAGAATCTGATAAGATTGACCTGAAATCAAGATTCTGTCAGAAATGATCTCAAGATTGTCGACTTGTGCTGTTATACTTTTACATATAAAGGTGTGCTTGATCTGCAGTAGTACGCTACCGTCATCTGTAGTATAGTTTTGAAAATATAGTTTTCAGCCGAAATATAACTAGATTTTTATTCTAAAACATATTTTTAACTTTAAAAGCTCTGTTTAAAGCTATTTTGTCGTAGAGGCTCAAGTTACAAAATGCTCAATGGTGAAAAAGTGATTTTAGCTTCCCATGAGTCATTTGTGTGTGTGTGACACACAGACAACCATTTTATAAGACCCTAGACTAAAGTCAAGGGAAAAAAGAATTTTCTATTTTTTTCTCTCTTGTAATTATCCATGGAATATCTATATCCTTTTTTCCATATTTTGCGCACACATAGACAACCGCATTTTCTAAGACCCTAGACCACTAAAGTCAAGGGGACATACAGTTTTCTACTGACGGTTCTAACGGTAGCTGTAATGCTAACACTTTGCTCTGCCGTAGAAAAGAATCAGGAATAGCTAAACCCTCTCGAACTTAATTATGAATCTAACGGCCAAGAGGTACCATTGCTATGGTATTAGACGTTTTCGATATACACTCTCCTCAAGGCTATAAAAATACATTTAATGTTGAAGATGATGAGTAACTGCATTCAGGTATGGTTTAATCGCAGAACACTCATAACTAGAACCGGTGTTTTTGACTTTTTCCATTTGATATAATAAATTTAGAAAGAAATTTATATTTTTTCACATTCTCAAGCGAAACTGTATTCCGATTTTGTTTGTGTGACAATATTCAGCACGTCAAGACGTTGATGTGTGCTCCCTTATCCACTAGCACCCCTCGCTGTCAGTCGTACGGGGCAGAGCACAAGCTCGTACTAGAACTTTAGGTATTAGACGCTATGTTCAGTTATTCGAATTTTTTTCATAGAAGCTGGTTTTAATATAGAAAAGTTCATCACTTGTGATTTTCTCTGTGTTCTAGATGACTTCGTCGATTGAGGTTGTTGTCAGTTTTGGTTTATCTTCTAAAATTATTAGTGTTGAAAAAGATGATAGTATTGTGAATATTAAGCGAAAAATACAGGAAGCATACGAACGTCGGTGTTCTATTGATTATAATGTTGCGGAAATTCAATTTTATGATCGACAATACAAGAAAGACCTTGATCTAACGGAAGAAACATTTGACAAGTACAAACAGTTATTAGATGAATTATTTTCACCAACACCACCTGTAAAATCCGAAGAAGTCTGGTGTTTAAAACTGAAAAGAATTTCGTACTTCGACATATCAACAAGTAACATCTGTTTGTGTAATTTTTTGACGAAATTAATACTGAAAAATATTAAATCACTGATATTCTTGATCAAGAAGGAGACGGGTTCACTTGAACGGCTGAAGAGACAAATAATAACGTTGTAGCTTGTCTTATTCGGTATTCGATCATGGAGGCGAAGGAAAAGACTGTTATACGCATGGTTTACAGCAGAAAATAGAAATAATAATGATAAACAGGCTGGAGATAAAGAAGTTTACTTTTTGCTAATAAAAAGGATATTATAGCTTGATATTTCCCTGTTTAATTAATCTCATCAAACAGAAAAGATATGTTGTACACAAGAGAAAATAAGTTATAATCGTTGACCGATACTGTAAAAAATTTACTTTTTTTTCGTTCCACCTTTTAGTCGAAGTGAGAGCACCGTTTACCTTGTTCATGCTTTCATAATTTCAATTTCTTTAAGGTTCAGTAGTCAAATCTACGTCATCCGACATTTTACGAGATGCGGCAAACATAACTGATAATCGTCGTCAAGAATTGGAAGAAAATGTTAATAGTAGATTAGTTGATACAAATATAGAAAGTGGGATATCTTCTCACGATTCGCCTGTGGTACGATCAACCAATCAACGTATGTTATTACTCTAAATGTATTTCAGGAGAAAAAAAATCTATTTGTATCCTTCACTAAAATGGGCGTATGAGGAAGAAATTACAGTTTATGAGTTTAATAAAATATTTCACAAACAGAACGTTAATTCTAGATATGAAAGCAATTTGTCAATTTCCGAGTGAAGCGAAGCAGACAAACAAAACCATATGTGTATATTAGACTTATTTTCTGTCTATTGTTTTAGCTGAAAAACTCATTATTCAACATAGTAATGTTAAACCGTTTGCCAATTCTACATTTTTACAGAATATTAGTACGTAAAGAAAGCACCGTATGACAATTTTATTCATGAACTAATACACTTTATCTTTCAAATTAGATCCTCCTGGTGATAATGATCAGTCAATGAAAGAGGATGAACCATCAAGTAAAAGTTTACTACATTTTTGGAAATATCATCCTTGTTTATTATTTTAAATATTTCTCAGTCCTCTGACTCTTTTTACAAATAAAGATCTTCGTAGCGGATCTGCTTCCAAAGCTAAGTGATGTAAAGTTTAGCTAAAATAGAAGGACTTCTCTAATGTCATGTGTTTATTAGAGAAAAATGAATTTTTCGCTAGCAAAACTGAAACCAGCGGTTAGCGTTTTTCTGAAATTATTGTTTGAACCTCATCAAAAAGGTCTACGTTCCTATCACGCTGCTCCTATGTTTCTCAAAGTTTTTGAGTATAGCATCATGAATCTGAGCTAACAGATAGTACTCCTTTCGCTTATATCAATGAGTTCAACATATGCAATGCAAAATTTCAGTTATCTTAAAATGTTGTGGATCAGTGCTGCAAAATATGCAGTTGCTTTAATAAGACTTTTCTTCGTTTTCGTTAAGCTTCGCAAGAGAGACTAAGAACACTTTTCTACCCTAATATGAGATTCAGACAAAATATAAAAGCCTTTTCCTTTTAATATTTTATTTTAGTCATAACATAAGTTTCAGGTATGCGCACGTTTGCTTTTGGTTTACATTAGTTAATATGTTGGTGAAAAGGCAAATCGCGAGTACTGTCTGTAAAAAAATAAGAGTGGTATGACCGGTTGCTTATTTCCCATTTTGAAGAGGACACATTGGATTATCTATCCATGAATAAACTAATATATTACTATGTTAAATTTTCGGATTATGAAATGATTTTTCAGAGACTCCTCATAAATCCGACTTTTAAAAAATAATTTCAGAAGCGTTTAGGTTATGAAAAGATACTTTAAAGTCTCTATCGAATGGCTAAAATCGTCGGCCCCTACCACGTTTTGCTCTCGAGTTACTCAAGAATTGCTCACACCATTCTCATTTTTTTTTACAGACAGTATTAGAAGTATAGCTTTGATATAACCTGTAATATATATAATATGCTATTATTGTATTTTGATTGGGGTGTAGGAAAAGTAATGACTGAGATCTGATACGAGGACTGACCGATTGTTGTATGATTAAAAAGATGCAATCATTAGCGGATGCATATATGTTACTTAAAACGAAATTTATTGAGTGAATTTATTTAATGAAGTAAAGTTTTAAATTAGAAATTTTTTGGCGTTTTTAATTTTTTCATCCAATAAATTTCGTTTTAAGTAACATATATTCAAAGTGCATAATCCGTTATAAAAATGATAAACCATCAGCGTCAATCCATATATTAACACAAAAAATAAATAAAGCATGTACAAATGCAATATGTCACTTTAACCCTGTTAGTAGATGTTTATTGGTGTTTTGTCTGTGCATTTAGTTCTTTGTTTTATACTTTGTACGTGTCTGTAGAAAACTATTAGTTGGGAGTATCTAGTGAGAATCGTTTAAATGTAAGGAAAGCGATTGTTTTTCTTAAAAAAACAATAAAAGCACGGTTTTTTAAAGAGTTTATACGGATTGAATAATTGACAAGTTTCACATATAAACTACTTTTTGTGACAGTCATAGTTAAAACAAGTAATTTGAATTAGGATTTATTTTACTCACAAATGTTCTTTGTACTCCTTTGTAGGTAATAATGGACGAATATCCGTTCTATGTGGTTTAAAGAACGGCAAAAATACGTGTTTTCTTAATGCAGTATTGCAAGCGTTACTTCACACGCATTTATTTATGGAATTTGTTCTCAACGTTAAACATTCTCATACAAGTATGTAATAAACTGTTGTTCTTTATTCCAAGGTCATTGGTCTGACGAGGGAACATATCTAACTGACCAATCTTTTTTTAATGAAATCTAGTGGAGTATAGGTAAAAAAAATGGTACTGAATCCGAATATCGGCATGAGACGGGCCGCTAGACCTTGTGAGTACCGGATTTCCGGGAAACCAGGTTTCCAGAGCCAGAAACTTTTTGTTTCAAAAAAATTTTCTGATCTGTCTCGATTGTAGAGCACATTGAGAAAGCTATAAAAAACTAGTTTTGGGGTTTTTTAAAGTGTTTTTGAAGGTTTTACAAAGCTACAGGCTCCCTCAAAAAACCGTACGGAAAAGAGAAGAAAAGTCCGTCTGATGGGCTGTGGAAGGGTTCCAGAATTCTGAAAACTAGTTTTTTATAGGTTTCTCGATGTGCTCTACAATCGAGAAAGATCAGAAAATTTTTTTGGAACAAAAAGTTTCTGACTCTGGAAACCTGGTTTCCCAGAAATCCGGTACTCTTTCTTCTTCTACATTTTTACAGAATATTAGTACGTAAAGAAAGCACCGTATGACAATTTTATTCATGAATTAATACACTTTATCTTTCAAATTAGATCCTCCTGGTGATAATGATCAGTCAATGAAAGAGGATGAACCATCAAGTAAAAGTTTACTACATTTTTGGAAATATCATCCTTGTATATTCTTTTAAAAAGTTTTTAAATGCACTAGTGATATGGAAGAGAAAGCAAAACTTTCATACTTTTGTATTTCATTATTTTTCATCTTTATAATTATGTCAACGAGAAGAGGTTTTTATTGACTTCTATCAGTTTTAAAGCAATATATTTTCTGTTTAAAAACAAACTAGTTATGTGACAAAAGCTCTTACTGCTACCATTTTATAGATCAAAGAGAGAAAGATGTTTTTCGAAATTGTTTTGACATTCTATTAGCGCGCTTCGGTCCATAATAGCTGCTAAAACTGTTTAAAAATAATAAATGTTCTTCCTCTCACCTCTTTTCATTCTCTTAATATATAGATATTTTTTAAATTGTTTCTCATTCTGGTTTGTTTCAGGTAAAATAGTCGGATTTTGTATAATACGTGCATTTAAAACCCTTTTTCAAAGAATGATCAAATCATCATTACCATTATTACCCTCTGATTTTATCAAGAATTTACATGAGTTGTTACCAAACTATAAAGTGAACACGAAACAAGATTCAAGCGAATTATTGCAGGGTATATTTAAATGTTTTGATCGATCTGGTACAAGAAAAATAAGAGAAATATTTGGATTTGGCACAAGAACAACCGTCACATGTACAGTATGTAAAAAAGTGTCATCTCATGTCGAAAATCATACAGTATTACAACTAGCGTTGGGCGAAACATTGGGCAATTTGAGAAATTTGCTCGCCAAATTTTGTCAGATAGAATGGCTTAGAGGCACCAATGCATATGAATGTGATCAATGCGGCAAATTACAACATAGTGAAATGCAGACGAATTTAGAGACATTCCCAGAAATACTCGTTATTTTGTTCAAGCGTTTTCGTGTAGATAATCAAAATACAACGCATAAGTTGAATTCTCCCATTCATTTTGATGAAATATTAGATTTAGATAAGCCATACGCAAATGATGAGTTTAAAGTAGAGAATGATTGGACTTACTCGTTATATGGAATATTATGTCATGAAGGGAGTGATTTATCAAGTGGTCATTATATTACATATTTTAAAGATCAAGATGATTTTTGGTACAAAGCGGATGATTCGATAATTACTAAATGTAATCTAAAATTAGATTTGAATTTACAAGAAAGCGTCTACATGTTATTTTACAAAAAATCCGCTCCTATTATAGCGGTATCACCATCAATATCGTCAGAACAGTCAGATATGCCTTTTGGTATGCGCAGAATGTAATACAGAGACGTCTTTTATTTCTAATCGTTGTATTCTTCAGACTGTTTGAATTCAATGTAGTTCCTCAGATTTTAAGTTTATCGACTTCGTAAATGCATACTTCTTTCCATGAGCTACTTTCTTCTCATACTTATGTTTTTTCTATCTTTGCAATAGTAGATGATTGAATGAAGACTTGATATTTTGTCAAGAAGATCGTTGTTAGTTGAAGTTTTGTTATATTCTTCTTTTTTATGAAATTACTATTTTATTCGCAGCGTTTAGACAAAAATATTGCCTTCTTCAGACATTAAAGTACAATTTGAACGATAAAATAGTTAATCCATATACATGTACATTATTAGAAAAAGGAGTAAGAAATGCGTGACCTTTGTATATGAATATCAGTTAAATGGTTTACCGTCTAAGTTACACTTGTAGGTCAAGAAGGCAATATCCTTTTTGAAGCTCCATGAATAAAACGAGCGCGTTATTTTGTATTAGTAAAGTTTAAACTATATTTTATTTTCTAGTCTGGAATGGAAACGAAATAGAGATAACTTCATCACCTATGATTGTTACAAAAGATTGTCAAGGTTAGTGTGTCTTTAAAGAGTACTCTCATGTCTACAATGATTAAAAGCATTTCTTTTTTTCCAGCTAACAACAACACGGATGGCGATGATTTATCTAACTCTGAGTACATTAGTAAGTAACTAAAGGATCTATTGACTTCTGATTTTGAACTCTTATTTTTCTAGAACAAAAGGCCCAAGCCGAATTTCATGTAAATGTTCGATTAACGCAAAAACGACAGGGAAAATCAGACATTTTTGGTAGTCAAAAGCCCAAAAAAAAGTATGTATGCAGAAGTGCGACTATAATCTTTGTCTTTACTATATCTGAATATCATACTTTAAATTCAGGGCACGAAACGCTCGACAACTTTATATTCAAACAGCATCATCATCATCATCAAAGTCAGATAAACATCCTGTTTTAAAAGTATGTAAATATCATAAGTGATATGAGCAAGTATTACTTTTATTCAATGTGATGAGTTCAATTCCTAATTGAGGCATATTTTTCCTCCAAAATAACTTAACAGTTTATGTCAATGTTTACATTCTGTTACAAAACTCATGAAAAGTTAATTACTTCACACAGATAATAAAGAGTCATTGCACAGAAAGAACGACCGATTTGCCTATACGCCACTCAATCGATATTCGACTTTTTCACTCAAATTTTTATCATACAAAGGTGTCACATATTTAGAAAGATTCCCAAAACTTTACTCGACATTTTTCCGAGTTTTCGAAAGAGATGTTTAAAAAATTTTCAAGTTCTGCGAGTTTTTGAAACACACAAATATATGATATTATCACCGAAGCTGCTTGTCATTAAGTCTTGCATTTGAGTTCGCTTTAATGTGATATCAATAATTTTATCCTACTCGTGGAACAGAATGCTGATTGAAACTACTTTTCAAACTCACTCTCACGCTGCTTGCCTTCCTCCTCTATCCAGGCACAATAACTTTGCCGATGCATCTATCCTTCTCCTTGTCCTTTTAGTCTACTTTATTCTTTTTATCCTCTTGTAGTTTTTATCCTTCCTACAAGTCTATATTTTCACCCGCAGATATCCACTTACATGAGACGTTTCAATTTTCAGCAACTATAACCTTAGTACAGTGTAAGATCAATTCCTGTTATAGTGTAAATATATAATATCGGATATGCACATGCTCTTGACTACAGATAGTACTCAACCCAATTGCTTATGTTCCAAATTTCAATGTTGTGTATGCATCCTAGACCGAAATATGACGGTTACAAAACACGCTTTTCTTTAGATGGCGTTTTTAACGATTTTTAGGGCTTTTTGTAGAAGTGTTATCATCAGGCCTGTGACAGTTCTTAGTTCTTTGTACTGCAGTTTCTCGATAAAAGGGAACTGTTTTTCAGTTCCCATTCTGAACTAGAAAAAGTTCAGCAGTTCACGTTGCTAGAAACTAGGAACGGATCACCAGTTCTGCTTCCTGCGAACGGGAACTACAGTTTCTTTTAAACTGGAAACTGCTCAGTGTCCTTTTGTGATTTGTTCATATATTATGTATTTCATTTCACAAACATAAGATTTTGAAAGAGTGAGCGTTGGATGAGATATGTTCAAAGAGACTCCAGGATTAGGTGGTAGACTTTGCTGATTGAATTTAATTCGTTACTTCTTAAGATCTTGATATACTGTTTAAGTTCAAAAACGTGTGTTGGAGAAGTTCAACTCGTGATATGATGTAGTAGTTTTTGTCTGCTACCAGTGTAGCATTTTCTATATTCTTCTCTCTCTAACTGTTTTACTTAGTATTCAAGTCTTAGAACGTCCAGTGCTTTTCTTTTTCTTATTTCTTGTTACGCCATTTTCTTACGCATGTGTCATAAACATTGGTTGTAAAGATCAGAGAATAAAAATGAAAATAAAGAGTAAAGAATATCGACATAAAAGATCAATAGACCATCTACATTATGTCCAGGTTCTATAGTTATGTACAAAGGTCATGTGCGCCTGTATCTTTCTTTTTATAAACTGGAAGGAAAAGAAAATTTCACTACACTATATGAATAGAAGATACGCTAGTAGATTAGAAAAGAAGCTCAAATATTTCATACAGTTTCCGGTTCAAAAAGAACTGTAGTTCCCGTTCGCAGGAAGCAGAATTGCTGAACCGTTCCTAGTTCAGAACGGAAACTGAAAAACTGTTCCCGTTTATTGAACGGGAACCGCCTACTGTCACAGGCCTATGATAAGTTATCACCGTTGAAGGAAGCAACCTCGACCAAAAAATTTCGAGAATCTTTAGATATGTTACACCTTCCTATAAAAAAATTTCGAACATCGACTGAGTGGTGTAGGCTGCTTCTAATGGTTCTTAAAGCGATGGAATATAGCAATCAATCATCTTATCTCGAGGCAATAAAAGAAAAAATGAACAGACATTTCTGTTGTATTACATGATCTAAATCACCTATTGTTCTATTGGCATCGTCGAAAACAATTTGTTTTCTTGTTCATTTATATCTATCACCTTGTCTATCGTGATAATGTGTATGTTAAAGCCCCCGGCATGCCTGACTTGTACAATTGATGATTTGTCTTTACTAGTTAATTATATGCACATTAGCTGGTTGTCATTTAATTATAACTTTAGATGTTGGACAGAATGATTTTTATCGTTTTGATACATTTAGATTGATATTCCAAGTATTTCTCATTATTTAAATTGGATAATTAATTGGTATATCGTATGCATAGATGACTCCACTGGAATGGTTTATATGCATCCTGCAAAAAGAATATTAAGAAATTTAAAAGATCGTAACGCACCTCTCGTCAATCCTTGTCAAGTTGTTTTATCAAAAGAAGAGGTCAAATAAGGTTTTATTGGGTAATTTTTGTAAAAGTTTCTTGTGACAATTCAGCAGATGCGAAAACTTTCATCTTCGCTTGTGCAAACAAAAGATTATTTAGAGCACTTAAAGCACAGTGGGCACTTTTCCATAAAACAGGCAGACATCTGGTTTTTTGAGTTAAAAAATGATTATTTTCGCATAATATGGTCTTATTATGCGTCAGACATTAATAAAAGTAAAAAAATTCGTATTCGAAAAAAATCTTTTTCGGTAAAAAAGTCCTTCCCTTTTCTAAAAGATTTTTTATTTGTAAAATTAACAAATTATGCATCATTAGATGGAGTTTTTCATGCTGATTCCAAATATCACATTAATTTTCAATAAAAGTGTTTCTCGGCTGAGGAAAATGTAAAATACCTGGACAACCTAGATCTCGATCTAGCCGAAAAACTGCATAAAACTGCTATCGCCACAGATTCAGGCTATGTGCACATTCTGTGAAATTTTCAATGAATTTGGAGCTTCGAAAATTTTCGGAAACACATTACAGTGAACATAGCTCTCGGAAAAATCGCCTCGTTTGGCAAAAGGCTCTTTTTCGCTAAAAGACCTAATCTGAGACGAACGTTTTTTTAACCAGTAGATAGCTTCAAGCGGCCTGATTCCAAATAACCCGTTTGGCAAATTTAAATATAATTCAGTTCAATAAAAAATTGATTTTACATAGAGGTCACGGATATACGAGGTAGTTTTTCTTCAACATTTTTTACCCGAAAATTCCTCATTCGAAAGAAAAATTTTTACACCATTAGATAGCCCATCTATCAAAGTATATTTGCCACTATTTTAATTTTAAAAAACCGCACTTTCGATTTTTCGCTAAATGTCCATCTGAATGTCCACTGTGTAACGTATATTTTACTGGAATCTTTATATAGGGATTTTTGTACGAAAACTTGATTAAATCTTTTAATTATTACTTTTTAGTGTTAAGATCTGTGTGGTCAATGAAAATGGTTTACCTGACCTTCGACATCAACCACTAAAAAAGTTGCTCAATTTAAATACACATGAATTATTTCTCTATGGTGATGAAACTCAAGACTCAGCCGGCTCTTTAAAACTTGAGCTGAAGGATTTCTGGTTACTATGCGTTCTGTTATGCGACCAGGATCCGGAATGCTATTGCATATCTAATAAGATGACAGAAAGTAAGTAACCTTGTTGACAGTATGTCAAATACGATCACTAAACGATGTAACCTGTTTCCCTTTTTTTAGGCACATATCCAACTCATAAGGTAGTGGCTTCGAACACCAAACCGCGTAAGAGAAATTGCAATGGTAAGTGAAAATAAATTTAACCTGAATGTGTAGAGTAGACTGATTAATAATTTTTCTTTTCAGGTGAAATAATACCAATAAATGAATATACAGCAACATCACAATCCCAAAACGAATCTGATTCTACTCAAAAGTAAGAGAAAAAACGCTTTTCAAATATTTCTTTTTTAAGTATTTATTTTCGTACATTAGAGATGATGAAATCAACGAAAATTGTTAATCTCAAACGCATTTATGAAAAAAGAATCTCGGTGGTATGGTTTACTTGTTTTTTTAACAAAAGGGTGATCAATAATAGCTCACAGACCTTTTATTATTTATTCTTTTAAAGAATACAGTATTTTTTATATTATTTATTATACACTGGATGTGTAACCATGTTCGTTTTTCTTTTGTGTCCATTCGCTTCTACATGATCTTTTTTTGGACTTTGTCTATTGTATTTCTCATTTTTGCTACAAATAGCTCTAAAAAATCTTTGTCACTCTGTTTCTTTTCTTATATAGTTTTTATAGCTTATAAACCATTTGTGTTTTTTATTTTTAGTCAAATACAGTCGGCAAAAGGATTCGAATAATGAGAAAAAGATTATTTTTGAAGATTGTTTCTTTAATAAACATAAGAACGTAACAGCAATAATTTCCATTTTATTAAAATACATGTAATTAAATTCAAACAAATATTTAAACCTTCGAACTTTCAAAGTTCATTACAAATATATACAGAAACCTTTCACACGTTGGTTAGATTTACACGTTATGACACATGTGGAGAGAAATTATATATACTCAATGGTATTTTCCGTATCGCTCTTTCGGTATACGTATACACCTACGTTTGGTATTATTGGTATCGGTATACACCGACGCTGACTGCGCTTGAACTGTCTAACAAACAAAAACATTTTAAACTACCTTTTTGAATTTTTTCATTTCAAATGAGATACTTTAGCGCCCTACGCAGGCACAGTACATAAAAAACATTCATCTGTGTATTCTGAACATATGCAGATAGGAAAAGAGAAAAATATCGGTCGAAAAGTATCGATATATACCAACGTTTGATATTTTCGGTATGTGTAAATACCGACGTTTAGTATTTTCGGTATGAGCATACACCGACGTTGTGCCCTTAAACTGTTTCACAAATAAAATTATTTTAGGCTACCCTTTTGGCTTTTGCATTTCAAATGAGGTATTTTAGCCTGTATTTTAACGTCCTACGTAGGCAGAACGCATAAAAAAAACTCAGCTGTGTATTGTGAGCAGAAAATATTGGTAGAAAAGTATTGGTATATACCCACGTATGGTATTTTCGGTATCGGTATAAACGTCGGTATATACCAATACTGAGTCGGTATGCTTTTCTATCGATATTTTTCTCTTTTCGTATCTTCATATACTCACAGTACACAGCTGAGCCTTCCGGAAATACCAAAGGTCAGTATTTACGCGTACCGAAAATACGAAGCATCTGTATTTATCCGTATGCACCGAAAATACCAAACGTCAGTATTTTTCCATACCGAAAATATGAAACGTATATACCGACGCTTGGTATTTTTGGTATGGGTTCTTGGCATCTACGAATTCGTAAATTCGCATTTTAGCGTAGTTTTGACAATTTATGAATTTGTATCATTGTAAGAAGTTACCTGCCAAAAATGGCCGCCGTCGATGAAATTTTTCTTTTCTTTCTCACTGTTCCTTGAATAACCTTTCATACAATGTCTTTACAGTTCAATAGATGTCGCATGATTTTGAACATGGTCTTCGAGCGCAGATATTATGCACAGTAAAAGCATTTTCTTAATTTATATTTAATGTAATATCTTCGTATGAAGCGAAGACTTCAGATTAGATGTTAAATGATTCATTGTATCTTATTAATAACGCGCATCTTATCACATGCAACCTCGAGCATGAAATACGTTTTTACTCTAGTCATTGTGAATTTTTTCCCAGTACTGTTTAAATAGTATCGTTGAATTACTGGTTCTGAAACCGTGAAATAAGATTAAAAATGATGAAGAACCCACGATAAGAAACATCAGGATGATCCGAGGCATTTTTAAAAGCTAAAGATATTTGAAAAAATTTATCTGTGGATCCAGTGGCGTCCATCCTT
This sequence comes from Didymodactylos carnosus, assembly GCA_905250885.1. NCBI lineage: Eukaryota > Metazoa > Rotifera > Eurotatoria > Philodinida > Philodinidae > Didymodactylos > Didymodactylos carnosus. The sequence continues at coordinate 18,563 of CAJNOQ010000517.1, read as the reverse complement.
TGGTGTGTTTGAGGCAAACTGCCTTAAATAAAAACTTTTTAGGAGGTATGAAAGGAAGAAAGAGAACTTAACTTATCGATCTAAGATTTTAAGCATTGTGAATTATTGTAACGTTGAGTTTTACTTCAACAGTCGGCTCATAATTGTTAAAAATTTCAGAAGTGGGGCGCAATTTGAATGGAACAAGGGATTGCAAAACGTTAAGTGGCTAATTGTCTCAAACTTTGACGGAGGGATGAACGCCACTGTGCCGATCATTATAATCTTATTATAATGATGCACATTATGAAAGAATTATTTTACAGTTATGCTACAATTATTAATTGAAAATTAATTAAAAATACATGGAGTGTTCATAACATCCTTTATATATTTAGAGCTTTTCACAAAACTGAAATGAAGCAGACTCCTGAAATAGGTTCTTGTATCGATCGCGTATAATTTTCAACTTGTTTTGCACAGTTAGCTATACTGAATAATGTTTAGGTAACTGTACCCTATCGCTTTTGTAACGTTTATGCTCATGTCCAAAACACAAAGCTAAAACGAGTTTAGACAGAAAACTGCGCATTTCTTAACATTATTTAATTTTTTTGAGTTTGATGGTCGTGTCTGATCGGCTTTCGCTGACAATACATGGTCAATTTACGAAACTTCTCAAAAGAGATACAAAGTTGTCCTAATTGACTTTGCAAGATCAAACAACATCAAGGGGGACATACAAAACTGAGTGTGAGTTTGCAAAAAAAAGTATCTCTTTTGAGACGTACACTGTAACCTTGAATTAATTTCCAGTTTATAGAAAATCGCCGGAGATTTTCTAGTTTATAGAAATTCCTCGACAAATTTCCAACTTTCTAGGAAATGTTGCTTTTCTAGTTCATAGAAGATCGACTTGAATTTCCATAAATTCGATTTTCTATAAAAGTGGAGAATCGCTAAGGATTTTCTATAAATAATTTCCAAGAATCTGGAAATTCGATTTTGATTTTCTATAAACCAGAAAATCCTCGGCGATCTATAAAGTGGAAATTCGTCCAGGAATTTCTAGAATAAATACTTATTCATTTTTTTGTTTTGCAAGCAGTGCAGGTATAAGAGCGTCATATAAAGACACTCATATTACGCTTAAATCAACTGTGACAGTTTCTACTTTAGATCACAATTCTGCCTATGCCAGCAAGGATTTTGATTTAGGTAGAGACAGTGGTGGCGCGAAGTTTGGGCAGGAAGGTCCGAAAATCAGAGACGTTCATCAGAAATTTCTCAAAAGCATGAGTGGGGAACCCCATACACCTGGTCGCGCCGCCACTCGGTGTAGATTCGCCAAGGAATTTCCAGTTAATAGATATATTTGAACTGAGACATTCCGTCGGAGCAGAAATTGTAAAACAAATAGCATCGGATCATAGAATATCGGCTAAAAACATATAAGAAAACCAGTGATTTATCCAAGATTTTTCTTCTGGGTATGGTGAGTGGACAGTGACCGCGTATTTCCAGTAAAGTGGAACGCTTAAATCGTATGTTTGACGAGCGGTAACCATGGAGCCTCGTTGCGAGAGGGATAACCCAGTGGATAAAACACTGCACACGACTCAGTGCTGTATTTGTTTTTCAAAATTTGTATCTTTGAAAACTTGAAAATTCACACCAATATTCATTTTTTGCATCTCAACAATTGATCAAATATGTAGAAAAGATTTCAAACTTTTGAAATTCTATTTTCATAGTACCACACGAAATTCTAATAATAATAATGCATGGTCTAACAATTCATCGAACTGAACCATCAACAATGTAGAGATGGTTCAGGCTGTTCTCTGGACGATAATGGAGCTATTGAACATAATGAATGTTATTAACATCCATGTCAATGGTTAGATTTATGTCGTGATATAAATAAAAGTGAGCATATACGTCGTTATACATATTCAATAGAAGCTATTGATGCATGCGAATATGGAGTGATGAATTGTACGAGTTATGGGATCCCGAATATCGTCGTTCATATCGACATAATGGTCTATCCTACTTTCTTATACCATGCAAATATAATTCTCAATGTCCAGATCGATCTATAGAACATTTAACGAAATTTAAACAGCCACCAGATTTTCATCAAGAAACCAACTTTTTACTACTCGTGGTATGTAACTATAGAGTATCTCCAAAGTTCATTACCGAGATCGTTTTTGCAAAACATTCTCAAGATTCGCAAAGATATCCGACAGTTCCAACAAGATTTGATCGGATTTGAAATTGTTGGAAAAATCGCGGGCGCATCCCCTCACGGGCAACAAAATGGACAAGAGGCATCTTTTATGTATGCTCAAATTCTTGCAGATACTCTTCTCGACATGACATATGGCGATAAACGGGAGATTATCGAGTTTTGTCGTTCTGCGTACGTACTTCTTTCAGATGAGCAAACTTATCGACAAATTGGAACAAGAATACAAGCAGTTTTCCGGAGCCTGGCGGTAATTTCATCATCTCACTTTTCACGCTTGGGAGCCTCTGTTACAGTTTGAATATCTCAACAAGGGAAAGGTTTCAGAAGGTGAATTTTTGGCGTTTTCATAACTCACTGAGGGTTACATACTGGCAAAATTTCATCAAAATCTGTGACATCAATTGAACACGTCATCCACGTTTGGGTCGTCTTTATCGTGCAATGACTCCTAAGAGTAATGAATAGATATTATTGGTGTGTTAATTTCTATAGTTCTGATGTTCTTTTGTTTTTTTCAGCTTCATTTTGTTCTATATATTTGAAACAGGGGCGGATGCAGGATTTTTCGAAGGTACACGCGGAATTTAAGGTAGTAACCCTCTATAAAAGATAAGCCAGAATGGACAAAAAATTTATTTCGTTATCAATTTTTGTTTACAAAAACGGTCTGTTCTATTTTCATAATTTGCATTTGTTTCATGACATTTAATATGTTTCATATCCCACCAATAAACAACTATGAGAAATGCTTAGAAAACAAAGCCCAGTTTTCGGCGTGATTTTGAGAAGTCGTCCAAGATGTTCTCGACATCAGTGGTGGATCCAGGATTTTTCTGGATATATGTGGTTATCTACAACTCTATTAGTCACATCTTTTTCGATCTTTTCTTGAAACAGTCCTGTGTTCTAGCAGATCGAAAGAGCCGTCTAATTCGATTTGGAACATACTGTAATATCCAACTTTGAATTTGAAAATAATTCACAAAAAGTCATAGCAGAGACAAATATATGGAACGGCGAATAAATAACTCTGTGTAAGAAAAAGAAGGAATGGTTCTGTTTTGGTGAAGCGAGATTTGATTAACGTAAGGGAGAAATTAGAAGAAGGAATTGATTGATTTTCACGTCAAAATAATTATGCACACTTCTTTTTGAGGATCAGAAGAAGCACAAGATAGATCCTATGCACTATGTTTCGAATAGGATCAATTTTGTTCTCCAGGAACAGTTAGGAATGAGGCGTATACATTTATTCATGAAAAAATAACTATCTATTGAGTTCTTTTTTCGAGCTATACCCAATCGTTGCACATTTATTCAGTTAAATACAGTTGCTCTGAAGTCTTGGCACGAGGAAGGGGCTCCAAAATATGGTTGCTATGGGACATGATATCATCAACTCTCTAGGCATTAGACTTTTTTCCGTTTAATAGAAGGGACTATGTCGGATTAGAACACCATCCGACCCGGGCTCTAGCGGAACTTTGTGCTTTCCAGAAGACAGCTTCGCAGTTTATTTGGTCCTATTAAAAAAACCAAAATCTTCTTCATCAAGGAGCTCAACTTGGGTTCAAACGTTTGACATACAGAAAAGTAGTTGCCGTAAAAAAGGCAAATTAAGTTATACAATGAGCACTTCACTCAGTGCTGTCGCGAGCTGGGGTGGGCGGTCACCCTTCCTCAATCCGGGAAAATTTGTCGTTCTCTCCAGCGGAGTGTGAAACTTTTGAACAACCCTCCGAAAATCGGTTCGTCTTCGGCGGGCTGACTCCTTCGTGACGGCACGTCTTCACTGTTGTTGTTATATATAAGGTACTCGTTCGAAACTTCTTCGCCTATCAGATCAATAAGTACAGAAATCGACAGTGCCCGAATACAGTGCTGACTTTCTATGTCGGCTCGCAAGCAGATTCACACTCCCTTAAGGAATATTGTTCATTTTCTCTTCGTTTCAGTCCATAGCTTTTTTGAAGTCTGAGCCATATTACGAGTCGAAGCTAATTTAAGATAGCCCCAGATCCTTAACAATGATGCGCTTGAATGATAAACATTCAAAGATTCTTGTTTTATTTCACGCTGCAAAGTTTTCGGATCGGACTAAAACGAAATATTTATAAAACCGATTAGCCACATGAGCCGCTTTTTCTACACGACTTTGATTCCAGCTTTTGCAAGGCCGAACACCAGCTTGAATCTTCAGTTCTAGTTGTACGTGACGACTTCTAGCACCGCCCTAGTCACGATCGTAGATCGTTGAAGCAACCTCAGTCTAATCCAGTGAAACAAAAGGCAACGTGAATCGCTTCAACGCACGATAACATTGTTTCCTATATCGGTTTAGAACATCAAAGTAATCATGTTCATTTGTGTACTTCAAACTGCTACTACTATTTTTATGTTATTAATGTTTCCATTATTGTCTGCGGTAAAATAGTGTTAGAAATACAATAAGACACAAAAGAACTTTTTCAAGCCATTTTTGCACAAAAAATGCTGAATTTTTACTGGTAACTACCCTTTCTTCTCGTAACTATAAAAAAGAAATTAGATAGATCGACGCAGAATATACAAAAATGGACATAAAAACTTTAAGTGAGTAAGATTGTTTTCTCTCCGACAATTTCAGTGCTCAACTTCAATCATGCTGGTTGACCGTTAGCCGAACAAGCTATTTAGTCAGGTAAAACCATAATTTTCTCTTATGAACATCTTTTTAAATTGGGTTAGCCTAGAAATGTCCAGATATAGTATTCGTTATACCATTTCCTACGGCTGTGACCGAGTATGTATTACCACTTCTCGGTTGATTTACACTGATTAACAGAAACTGAACTTCAGATTATTTACTATCGCGTGGTGTACTTAGTTGACCAACGATAAGCATAAATGTGTATATAATTTGATTAATATTGGGTTATTGTTTGGAGAATGTACCACATTTACATCGACTTTCTACCAACCGCATGGCGCTTTCAGGACTAGTAGAACTTATCACGGTGATTACAAAAATCATCTTAAGAACTTTTCAAAATGACCGCATAGAGGCTTCCGAAAGACTTTCCAGTAAAACCGTGTTTGTTATAACTTTGTCTTTTCAATAGATGAAAAGTTCAAACTGCTTTTACAAATGCTAATCACCAATTTGAACATCTTTTGGAGCAAGAAGAGTTTCCTTCAGTGTTCTGACTTTTTAAGAAAAATTATATAAAAACGCAATTTTTGGTATTTTTCTCATTCAGATATCTCTATGACGACAAAACGACATACTCTTAGTTACTCTGTGTTAACCAAATAGCTAAAATGGAAATTAATGCTGCAAGACAGCATGAGAGTCCAATTGTGCATCCTATCATGACATATTTAAATTTTAGCGATCTAAAGTAAATGCAACATGCCAGAGAAAAAGCACCAGTTGGAGTAAAAATAACCTGAAGGAAGAGCTGAGTTTTCTATCCGCTGATAAATCTTTCTTTGATGACCATGCATTAATTCTGACCATTCTAGGCCCTTGTTTAGTTCCCAAACTTCTATCCCTACTTCTGGAACTTAAAGTTTCTATAGTTTTCAAGACTTTTTGCCACATCCTTCTTTTTTGTTTTTGGTTTGACTTCATTTTAATAATGATTTCTAAAAAAATAGCTTTAATTTAAGTGTAACCTACTAGTGGTAGTTAGCGTAAACAGTATTGATCAAATCTTCTAATGATTCCATTAAAGATGCTATGTCCTTCTTTTCATTTATATAGATAAATTCTCCGATGTATATTGAGTAGTGGTTATTACAATACGTAAACCACAATCGAATGTACTCAGTCCACTGTTTAGTCCAGTGAAATACAAATTCGTATATAGAAGGTGATATCATTAATGATTTGTGCTGGCGGGGGACAATTGGGAAAAATACCAAATACTGGTGGATTAATCAGCTGCATACCAGTCGATACTGATAGTGCATACGTTGTTGATATTGTATTACAAGATTATAATATAAATAATAATGTACATCATTTACTGAATCCAAATGTAATTAGTTGGAACGAATTCTTAGTAAACCTTAAACAGGCTGGACTACAGTTTGAGATTGTGCCAATAAAAGAATTTTTTGATAATATACTAACTGGCAAGCATAATCCATTGTTGAAGTTGGCATCATTTTTTGAGAAATATTATTTAAATGGTCAATCAAATAAATTAGCTCAATATGAAACCCAAAAAATCGTAGAAAAAACCAATAATTTCAAACTTTGTCCAGCTATTGATCAGCATTTAATTGAATTGTATTTAAATTATTGGTATAAATCCAAATTTTTAAAGTACGGTTATAAATCTAAAGAATAAACTGTTCATTATTTATTACTACGCAGAATAATCATCAAAATAAATATCATGGACCAAATTAAAATAAATAGACTCCACAATTACATTTTTTTACCAATACTAAGCTCTTACACTTATGATGCCATTAAAAACATCATTTTTGCTTTTGATTGATTCTTCCTTTCGTTTTAACGGAAACTCGTATTTTTTTTCGAACATAATTAGCTTTTTTCATCATTTTTTCTAGGTAATAAAAGGTGAAGAAAAGCTTGATTTAGCAACTCGAGTCCTTTCCTCGAAGATTGCAACTGTGAACTTTTTTGAAGGTCGATAATGGGGTTCGCCCCGCTGACCTTGTTCGGTTGAGAATGAATACACAATGCAGCAACTTAGATTCGATCTTACAAAAATATCAAATATATGTTTGAATCGGATACAAAAATGAAAAGCAAACTTAAAAAAGGAAGAGAAAAATATAATCCCCGTGAAAATAGGGATCTGTCCTTTTATCCTCCAGACTTTTGTATTGTAATTATAATTCTAATTGTATGAAAGTTTATAACAAAAAACAGGATGGATGATATATGGATGATACATACCTGAGGTCTACAAACCCGAAGAAGCGGTGTTATAAGAGGTCATCTATCAGGTTATAAGAGGTAATCTATCTAAAAATTAATAATCTTGTCATTTGTTCACTGCTAACCATTTCAGAATAATAGAGTGTAGTATTCTGAATGACTCTTTCATTAGAAATTTCCTCGCAGAGAATCACTCTGTTCAGGTAAAATCCTGCTCTTGAAAAAACTTTTCTTCTTTCATTGCCAAGCAGAATATATTTTTTTACATCGATTTCGACTGTCTGTGACAGAAAATTTAATATTGATAAGCGATAAACATTTTTATTTGAAATGGTACATTTACTTATGCTGATCGCACTCAACAGATATTATATTTGATTGCCTTATTCGACTCAATTTTGGGTTCACTCGGACAGTACGTCAAACTAAAACAGACAAAGACAATGAAATTTAAATTTATTAATCCTTCCCTGATTCGAAATATACTTGTCTTGTTTGTCTTCATTGAAAATAGTCATTCTCTCAAAATTCCATTCGTCTGAGTACAGGGGTGCTATTAACCAGTTGTCGGTGCGTTTAAATTGAACAAAAACTGACTGCATTTTGCCAATATCTTCGCTGATTGGAAACAGACGAGTCTTGTTCGTATTGCGTAAAAATACTGTTTTATTACTAAAACAATGTTTAATGGTAATAACATTCAATAAACTTGACAACGTACTCATCGAAGACAAGACTGATAGATCTTAAACTTCCATTCAATGTAATTGTCACTTTTCCAAGTGTTTGAGTAAACTCACTGCCCGATTTAACGGTTATCTGATATTGATGTTCTAAAAATGGATTAGGAAGGATGAGATTGAATATACGATAGAAAACTTACGACAGTATGGATATTTATCTGCATCTTGCGTAGAAAGATACAGCTGACCTTGCTCAGCCGTTGGAGACGCATAATAGCCCATTCTGTTACATTTGCCATTGAGACATGCTAATGAACACTCGCCAGATAGAAAATTTTCGTAGCTCGAACATGGATATGAATTGTACGAACATTGGTTTCGAATCGAGTCAGTGAACGTGTAAACGGAAAACAGATGGCTGCAAAGGGTCGTGCGAACGAAACCTAAATTGCAATGGATCAGTTGAAAGCGGGAGTATAATTCTTCATCTTCATACCTTCGGTATTGAATGCATTTAAAATTGTTTGCCAAATTTTTCCTGTCATTCGAGGACATTTTGGCTGTTCCTTTCCACCATTTGGATAAAAATCAACATGTCCAATGGGCTGTATCAAACCTGTTATGACGAAATATTGTAGAACTCCGACAAATGATTTAGTGAATTTACCTAATCCTAATTGAACATGTGCTTGTCCATCAGTATGAATAACATCGACGAACAACGCATCGGTTGAATCCAAACGCACACGAGGATCAGTATTCTCAAAGTACGGACCAGCCGGATCCAGACCTAAATAAATTTTTCTCACTTTATAATACTGCTCTCACTACAATATTTATGCATACCTGTTATTCTTCCTAAACCGGCTATTTTTGATCCAGCCGTTCCCGCTGCATGGGCACCCAAACTATGACCGACAATGTGAATATCTTTGGCTTTTATATCATGTTGTTCGATGATATAATTTACTAGAAGTGCAACCTCAGTACCGACAATTTGTGTATTAGCCGTAGCTTTCGTATACGGAAATTTGTTTGTATTTGACCAGTCAACGAATATTAAATTACAGTCTTCCTATTATCGATATAGATGTTGTCGAACAATTCAATTAATAATGTCCTCTACTCTACTCACAACATCTAACCAAACATTTCTTAGATCCTCATACCATGTCGCATTATAATTTTCGATCATACCATGGATGACAAATTTTGTCCGTTTAGAAGGATCCCATAGTTTGAGTGAACCACGTTTAATTTCTATTTGTACGTTTCGATTCGATCTCAATTTGAGATGAAATTAGAGAAGAATGAAAATGAGTCTGATATATGTGGAATTACCTTGAATAAAGAAAGAAACGTGTGCCCACTACATCAGGCTAAAAATGCAAAAATTAAATTAGACACATAGAATAGCAAAAAATTGCTTTATTGACCGAATCTGGTAATACAGCAACTGGTCGCTCCCACGTTCCACCTGTTAAAACAAATGACAGAGGTTAAAGGCATGAAAATCTATTAGGGAGTGCAAATGCTAACCAAATGGCGGATTAGTGGTATAGCAGCCATGTTCACCATAACAAACATTGAATATATTTATAGCACGATTTTCTAGAATAACATGAGACTAAATGCTCTGCAGAACAAATTTCATCAATTACTTCATTTTCACTTTTCACAGTCCTTAATTAACAGACAACCGTTTATGAACGGGGAAAGCCAGCCTGCTTTCTACCTCTTGAAGTCTAATCTAGTACAAAAATTTCGGCTTAATCACGTAAGTTCCATATAGACGTTGCAGGTGCAATACTCGTACAAATTAGCTTAAACTATGCTAGTCTGACGAATTGTTCTAGTGGACGGTATATTATCAAGCTTCTTTGAAATTTTGATAGCTTTTAAGCTTCTCTCATATCTCAAGACGACTATAAATCATATAACAAGCAGACTGCACTTTTCATTAGCAAAAGAACGGAATGAAATAAATTGTTAAAACAAAACTATTTATCTGTCGGTGTGCAATTTAATCAACGGCTTGAAAATCATCTTGTTTTACGAACCTGTCGAACTTGAATCCGTAAAGGCGCAAAGGAGCACCGATGCCAATAGACTAAGGAATATCATCGTGCACAATGCAGCAACTTAGATTCGATCTTACAAAAATATCAAATATATGTTTGAATCGGATACAAAAATGAAAAGCAAACTTAAAAAAGGAAGAGAAAAATATAATCCCCGTGAAAATAGGCATCTGTCCTTTTATTCTCCAGACTTTTGTATTGTAATTATAATTGTAATTGTATGAAAGTTTATAACAAAAAACAGCAAAATATAGCCTTTTCAAATTAAAATAATAAATAGCTGACCTTGACTGAAATCATTGCACACACTTTCAAATATGGAACAGAGTTACATATTACTATGTGAAGCAAAACTTAACTACGATTTTCAAATATCATCGCGCTTCATTTTATCAGCTTGTTCAATGAAGAAAAACCAGTCGAGTAATACTAGTACTTCATTCTAGCATAACAAAAGCTATTGTATTGTTTTGCGCATATCCTTACAAAGTTCATGGATAATGCTATCATCTTTCGATTATAATAACTCATGAATATACTGATTTTGCGTATGAATAATGTTATCTGCGTTTTGAGCCCATGTGCTGTGGTTCAAGAGTGAGTTAATCTATACATGTGAGATATGCGATAATAGGCCTTGCTGAAGAAAGTTTTTATAATTGAATCGATATGGTGTACATGAATTTGGACAATGGAAACCGACTGATGTAAGCTATCTTCTAAAGTCGAATGAAGAAGTTTCTACTGGTCTCTAATGTCTTCGTTATGATTATTATTTTACAAATGGAGATGGTGATCAATGAATTAAAATCATCATAGAATCAAATGAAAAGCACGAGACTATGGATGAAGTTTCAGAAACGACTGAGAATAAATGGATTTATCACCAAAAACAATGTCGCTGGGTACACGATAAGAGCAGGCATTTAACAGCGCATTCTACATTTGTTCTCTTTGTTTAGTTTTCCTTTATTTTAATATAAGACGAAATGATTTCATTATTGGTGGGTGTCTTTATATAACTGTAGACGAAATCTTCATAGCTAGTGGACTATATAATGGTCCCATAACAGAATCATAAACTGTGTTATTTGCTTATTAGCTTTGTGAATAAAAATCAGCTACGTGATCGACATCTTTATCCGTCACCGTACAAAGCAAAATTTTCAGCCTTGGAAATTTCGAAACATGCGGAAAATTTCTAAAATTGCTTTTAAACTCCTCGAGAATTTTCTGTATCTTAGAACTTTTTCAGATAAGGACCAAGATGCACTTGTGGCATCTTCTTTATAGAAAACTGCAACCTGCAATTTCGACTTTTTCTGGCACTTTGCATTCTGAAATACAAAAAAAACTACTTGTGCATTTCAGAATTCAAAAACACATGAATTTGCATCACGAAAAGTCCTGTTTGGCATTTTGAAAATAAAAGATGTATTTTTTTTTGCCTTTTTAAATGCAAAATGCAAAACTTTGGTAATTAATACTCAAATATTTGCATTGTGCAGGTTCATATTTTACAGCAGGACGGGTGAAGGCAACGCCATAAGCAAGGCCTGGGATGTTATATGAATCCGACTATAGTTCCCATCTTCCATACAGATAGAGATGTATATGGAAAAGTTTGTCTCAGATTGTGTTGGATACTATGACGTTATTGTATGATGAGAGTCGCGGCAAGATGTCAGATAGCTCTGAAAAGGGAAACATATAGATTTGAGCAACGGAGATCATGGCCGAAGCCCTTTAGTATGATCACAATGATTGTTCGAAAGGGGATTTGACGCCTCTTTCCGGGGGAGCCGACGGGCATGCGATTTTACGAAAAAATTGAAATCTAATGTGAAAAACTGTAAAGTATGGCCGCATCTCCTTGATTTTTGTCACTTACTTCTAAAAGCTTAATATCAGGTTATAAGAGGTAATCTATCTAAAAATTAATAATCTTGTCATTTGTTCACTGCTAACCATTTCAGAATAATAGAGTGTAGTATTCTGAATGACTCTTTCATTAGAAATTTCCTCGCAGAGANGATGTCAGATAGCTCTGAAAAGGGAAACATATAGATTTGAGCAACGGAGATCATGGCCGAAGCCCTTTAGTATGATCACAATGATTGTTCGAAAGGGGATTTGACGCCTCTTTCCGGGGGAGCCGACGGGCATGCGATTTTACGAAAAAATTGAAATCTAATGTGAAAAACTGTAAAGTATGGCCGCATCTCCTTGATTTTTGTCACTTACTTCTAAAAGCTTAATAAACCTAGACTGATTGTTAGTCTCTGCTAAAAATTTCTTGTTGTTTCCGAAGTAGCCAAGCCACTTTTCTATTTGTTCGAAAAGAAATTATAGCTTGTCTCACTTTCTTTCACAGTTGCAATCTTCGAGGAAAGGACTCGAGTTGCTGCTATCAAGGTTTACTTCACCTTTTATTGCCTAAAAAATGAAGAAAAAAGCTAATTGTTTTCGAAAAAAGTACGAGTTCCTATCAAATCAGCTTATATTTTAAAACCGACTTCTGGTAATGGGTGTGGTGTTGTTGTCGCCGTTGTTGCTATTATTGTTCCTGTTTTTGATATGTTATTGCAACTCGATACCGACGCAGAACATTACCACCTGTACCCTCTTTACCATCATCATCTGGTTTCATAATATGAATATAGCCCTCACTACAGTAGAAAGTATGGAAAGAGCAGGTGGTAAACTTGCTGCATAGCTGATTGGAATAAAATTCTTTCCATTGTCTTCAGCTAAGACATTAATTGACCAAATTGTTGATTCATTGAGGCCGTGTGCAAATTTAGCTTGTAAAAAATAGCTACCGCCATGTAACGGACCTTGGTACAACTTTGTTTCCAATTGAATTGTCTCGGACGAGAAAACTGTCTCAGGTAAGAGCGCCGGATGTATTCCACAGTGAACACCTAAAATGAAGAGGCGAGTTATTAAGTTAATTCTAGAAGCAGTTGAGAGGAGTAGTAAGAAACGTCTGAGGCGCAAATACTCTATATCTGCAGAAGAGGAGCTAAAACTTGCCGACGATGCTCCAGTATTCCGTACCCAACCCAGAGGCAGGATTCGGGATGCTGGAGGAGAGACAGAAAGAAAAGATTTTCAAATTCTCAATGCTGACTCACCGAACTTAAGAGTGAGAAAAAATAACCGGGTCACCCGTTGGGTAGTCACGTCTTTCCAAAGTTCGGTGGGTCGGCGTTAGAAGAGAAAACACTTTTAAATGATCTTTCAGTAAGTTCTCCAGCGTTAGAGCATCTATCCATCCCCAGCTTACACTCAACTCTCTCTCTCCACTATAGACACAAGTATTTAGAAGCATCTTTAATCAGTTCTGAACAGTGGAGCACGCTTTCTTGGCGATATTTTGAAAAAACTCAGAAAAGAAACATCTGATTCTGATTTGCTAATGGATTTCAATAGATTCTGAAGAGTTTTCGAGGAGAGTTAGTAATTCTAGAAGCACCTGAGAGTAGCAGTAAGAAACGTCTGAGACACAAATACTCTCTATCTGCACAAGTCGAAGTAGAGCTGGTCGACGATGCTCCAATATCCCGTGATGATCTTTCCAATATCCAATGAACTTTCAGTGTAAAGACTTCAGTTTTAGAGCATGTATTCAATCTCAGCTTACACTCAGCTCTCTCTCGCTCTCGCTCTCAACTATGTTTCTTCCACAAGTGTTTCTAGAAACATTTTTTATCAGTTTTGAACAGTGGAGCATGCTTTCTTTGCAGTTGTTTGAAAGAACTCAAGGTAGGAACATCTGATTCTGAGGTGCTAATGAATTTCAAAAGATTTTGATGAGTTTTGACAGTTTTACGATAATTTTTAGCAGTTTAAAGAGATTTTAGAGGATTGAACTTGTGTGTTTTCGTTGGAAAGACTTTGAAAATGGGTTTTCTCTACGAAAAATTGCTTAGAAAATGTGGAAAACTTTCCCAAAACTGTTGGAAAACATCCCTTCCAGTTAGATCTGAGTCTTATTCTCTATTATTCAGAGAACGAATTTCAAAAACTTAGTTAGTAGCTCTCAGTGTGCTTGTGGGAAGGCTGAAACAGCACAGCATTTCTTTCTGGAGTGTCAATATTACCAGCAGAGACGAACTATCTTTGAAATGACTTGAATGCTCTAGTAAACGATCCCCTCACTCTCGAACACATACTCTTTTTAAAACCTGCACCATCTTTAAACGTTACAGAAATGAATGAACTATATAATATCGTAATTACATTTATTCGCGACACACAAAGGTTCTAATTTCCCGATATCCTTCTCTCCCTTTCGTTCATTAGTTATTCTCTGTTTCTTTTTTTCTTATTATTATTTTTGTTGTTGTCATTACTTTCTCTCTTAAATGTTGTCGCCGTGTATTGTTTCTATACATGTATTCTAGTGCTGTCCTCTGTCCTCTGTCCTCAGTCAATTTATGTTAAGATGTAATGGGTTCGCCTCCTTCTTCTCATAATTTCTACTGATTTTTTCAGTTCTCTCAAGAAATGATGTTCGATACACAAAGTTTGACTTTGAAGAAAAGCTGTTCTAACGAATTTGTAATTCATAAGCTGATGGTAACAAACAAAAACTAATTAAGAACAGAACGTTTTCTCCTTTCTTATAAGAGTCTGCTACTTTAAAAAATTATCATTGTAATACATGTCATGTAACCTGTTATGATCATCTGTTTAATTTCGAACATTATTTAAATGAGAATGTTTATTAACAATCAAGAGATAACATCAAACTTCATCTGTCTTTGTTCTCACCAGCATCGAAGCGCACGCGAAATAAACTTATTGTTGTATTGTTGAAAGTTTGTATATCACGTTGTATGTTTATACAATTAGCAGATAATTTGTATGTGGCAAACCTCGTATGGTGGAAAAGTTTTGATGAAGAAATAAAAACTCTGTGATTTAAACAGTGAAACCGGAAAAAGGGTCTAAATTAATAAACATTTCCATTACAACAGATGCAATCTGATATGCAATACTTATTGAATTAATTACAATATCGACTTTCACAGTTTACTAAATTTTGAATTACTCGATTTTGACTGATATATAATCTAAATTACATTTTCTTTCTTATTGTTCATTTTTATTCAAACTGTTGAGCTGTATCCATATTAATATTTTAGTATTGTATTTGCTACATGATTTTGGAAATAATCATTTGATTTAATAAACGGACAGTGTGTATCTAGCATGAAGTTTACTATTTCATCTAGTGAAATGTACATTAAATAACAATTTTCATTTAGAGTATTACATAAATAAAAGGTTACTCCTGATTTTAATGGAGAGAAACAACATTGAACTAAGTCATTTAATATTTTTATTACTAAGCGTATCGTTTCATAATTTATTGGATTACCATTTATGTTGAACTTATTTATTCATTAGTCTTAATGTGGTATCACTAATACCATTTGTTGAGGTGTACTCGATTGTTAAACATTTGAAATCAAACTCGATCATAGAATTTAACTTATCATCACTGTAAACGAATCCGCTTGGCTAAGAACGACTCAGAGGTGCAACCGATACCGATGCGAATTATAACGCCGACCGGTATACCGGTATTAGTGTCAGTCGGCCGATATTGCTGGTGTTTTGCGGTATGATACGCTTTTTTTCAAAAAACATCGTGTAAATTCAGTTCAGCTGTGACATATTTCTTCCACTAAAATTTCATTCCAATTACTAAAGCTTTCTCGGCTTAGATAAACTTCTTAATTTAGAAGATTGAATTGGACTGCTGTTTTCGTAAAACAAAAACGTGTGAAAAATCAGCTATACATACATAATCAAAGTGAAAAGATTAATCTATCTCTTTGATAACATAAAATAAAGTTCACTTAAAGAAAAAGAAGAAAAAAGTATTTTTATTTAGGCAAAATATGGTTAAAACAAGTCGGTACCGGTCGATAAACCGGTCACAGGTATACCGACCGGTACCGGTACGAAGTTTGTATACCGATAACCGGTACCGGTATCGCATTTTTGATACCGATTACACTCCTGGAACGACTGCCCACTAATCTTATCTCAGATTGCAAAATATTTTAATTGTTCTTTCAATAAGATAGATAACTGGAATAGATTGTCATTATCTTTTGAACAATTTCAGAAACAATGTAAATAGTTGAATCCAGTTTCCAATCAAAAATATCAAGACACTATCGAATCTTTTTAACGAAATCAGACCTATTCAATCTTGGTGAAGACTTTCCCAGAACACAGGGGTAGCCATAGGACATTTCTGTAAAAGCCCTATTAGAACGTCGACCGCGCCATCTTTTACGTAAACTTTTCAACATTTGACCTCTAAAACCTTTAGATTATGCATGTTTTCCAGCTTTGTTGGCTGTCGGAATTTTGCAGCTAAAACTAGTATTTGAAGTGGGGGTACGATCCATATTAGTTATTATCTCTTCTATCTTATAACTCGTCAGCCAACTTTTGTTGCATCTTGAGAAAACTTCTTGGCTGCAAGATCCGATAGACTTCTATAATTTAGAACTGTTGATAATATCTAATAACGGACTCTGCATATCAAAACTTGACAGAATATTTCTAGAGAAGTCAGTATTGTGATATTTACATATTCAGAATCAGTGCGACGAGTTATGATGTACGGTGCAAAAATCTCATCTGCGTATCGACGTTTTATGGACTCAACTTCTCCACTGTGGGTTCTCACGGTATACAATTGTAGACGTCAGACCCACTGTGTCTGTATCCCTTTCCTTTTCGCTTATTTTTTTAGTACTAGAGTTTTTCTTCCACTACTATATTCGGAATCAGCATTATCGATTCCATATTTTCTTATATATTTTAGCTGAAAGGTGGTTACAAATAATGATTATTGAAGGCTGATGTAGTAATCACTAACCAGGTGGTCGCCCAAAACCTTGAGCTTGAACTTGAAAGTTTATTTTATGCCCAAGAAAACATCTCGTAACAAAGAAAAACACAAAAAAATCAAAGACTTGTAAATACACTGCTACCACGCGGAAAATAGAACAACCGCGAGAAGAGAGTATAGAAGAAAAACCGATAACAAAAAACAACACACTTATATGGATAGGTGAGCGCATAATGCTCGTTTGAAAGTAGTAACTGTTTGACAAGATACAACAGTATGTGGCATGTTCTTTCGATACTGTCGGTGTCTCAACCTGCATTCTGACGGTTACTATTCAAACGGTGTGATCTTCTGGCTGCTAATGGTTTTATAAAAGGTAAAATTTAAATCCTGCATTAGATGCTTTATAATCATCGACTTTCAACACCTGTAATATTTGATCGTGTATTGTGCGTTTTATGGTATACTTTGCACGTTTATTTGGATGAAGAGTCAAAACATAAGCCTCAAGTTAATTATAAAAGTCTTGCATTATGCAAAATAAATCGAAATTAAAGAAGCGTTTGATATCACACGATATGCTTTGTGCAAAAAATAATAAATACTATGCTGTACAGTTAATATATCACTAGAAGAAAAATATTTTACTTTCTTTTTCTTTTTTCCTTCCTCCTGTGCGATTTAAGTTCTAAACTCATCCAGCACAGCTTGTCAGTTCATATTAGAATTCCGATCTCATCCAGTTTAGTTCAGAATTCTAACTTCAACTAGTTTAGTTAGTCTTCATTTGTATCACAACTGTCTCAAATAAGAAACGTCTATCTTCTTCTTTCATGACAAATGTTAACAAGTGTCTGATCGACAATCGATACATGTAAAACTCGAGTTCGATGTTTCTGGGTTATTTTTTATTCAAATTAAAAACAAATCTTGTCGTTAAATTCAAGAGATTTTTGTCTAATTAGAAATGTAAAAAAGTTTAAGACTGCCAGGGTGGAATCCCACAAACAATACCATCAAAGTCAACATCTTCCATTGGCACCAACATGCACATATATGAGATTGACTTTGACCGTATGTTTTACAGAATTCCAATGTGGAAGTCTTAAACTTTTTTACGTTTCTGACTAGATAAAATTTTCTTTTAACGGCAAGATTTATTTTTTTACTTGGAATAAAAATAGATAAAAAGTGAACAAATTAAAAAATGAGCAAGAAACATTCAGCTTGAGTTATACATATACTGCTTGTCTTAACATTTGTTAAAAATGGAAAAGAAAGAGATACTTCTTATTTGTTATGGTCCTACTGTCACGAAGTTGAAGTTTTTTTCTGCGGTCATTCTGCTTATCAAAAAGGTGGTCTTGAAAGACCAGCTTTTTTGTTGAATGATCGAGATCTTGAGTTCAAGAAACGCAATAGATTATGTCCCATAGCTCAAGAAATCTAGTAATTTCTCGAATCCAAAATACTAAAAAACACAACTTTTTGGTTGAAAAAAAGTCTCTCTGAAGAGCTTCGTTTGAAACACCGATTTCATCATGTTTTATCCAGTTTTCTCTTCAGGAACATGATGTAATCAAGGTGAACTATATCATACCAAGAAGTTAAGGGCCCTCCCCCTCAGAAATGGTGATTTTCGGTCAAAAAATCGGCTTTGAGATACGCACATGAAAAGATAGCCTGAAGTGTCTACTTCCAGAATCTGTATTGCTTTTGGTTACAAAAGTGGTTTTTCCGGGATTTTGAGCAAGTTTTCTAAGAGCCTCGAAAAAATGGGTCT
>CAJNOQ010000516.1:0-48409 GCA_905250885.1 Didymodactylos carnosus | reverse complement strand
GAGATTGGAAGAAGACCAGTGAGAAACACAGTTTATACAGTTTTGAACATGAGAAAAATTAGAAGAATCAGTAGAGGAAAGAGGAACAATCAAAAAAACATCATCAGCAAAGAGACAGATTTCACAAATAGGTGGAAGTGACAGAGGTAGATCATTAATAAAAATAAGAAATAAGAGTGGCCCAAGCACAGTGCCTTGAGGAACACCAGAAGGAATAGAAGAAGGAGAAGAGACAGAATCATTCACACGCACGCACTGAGAACGATTCGAAAGATAAGAAGATAGAAGAGACAACAAGGAATCACGCACACCACAACGAGATAATTTTTCTAACAAGAGAGAATGACGAACCGAGTCAAATGCTTTAGAAAAATCAAAAGACACACCAACACACTTCAGACCTGCATTCAAAAAGTTAAAAACGGTTGAAGATATAAACAACAAAGCATCCAGAGTAGAATGTTTAGGGCGAAAACCGAACTATTTATTTTCAAAAAAGAGTGTTTAGAGAGATGAGAAAAAATAAAATTATAAACTTGTCGTTCAAACACTTTAGAAACAACATTCCTCCCTGTCCTAAAAGACCGTTGAGATCGCTTTAACGTTATTAGTTTCATATTTCAAGTTTTGATTATTATTATCATCTCAACAGCAACTTTTTTATCTGCAAATATACTAGAGAGAGCAGACCATATTTTTGTGCAAACTGCTTGTCAAAAGCTATTCTCGTTACCGAGTTATGATCAAAAGAAAAAGAGGATTGGGATGGGATGTAGGGAAGAAAACTACTGTAATTTCAATATCGTATACTTTCTTGATATGTACAACAGATAATTTTTCATTAATGCATATTAATAGAGTTAAAGTTAGATCCTTTAGTTCCGTATTTTAATTTTATTTTAATTTTAAATTTAACAAAAACAACAAACGTTTCGATCTCTTTTAATTGAGGTCTTCTTCAGTGTGCGTAATAAAATGTATAAAAATATAAAATATAAAATATAGTTAAAATTCTATTTCTTATAACGTGTGCAGACTTAAAATGTAGAGTAACTCGACCTTGAATAACACTTTGCTCGCCATCAACACAACTGTGGAATAATGAGCAATTTTGTATGCTCTAGTGGAAGTTCTTGAAGCCAATAAAGCAAGACCTTGGGATATTTCTTGGGCCTACAAACTATGCTGTTGCAAGAAGAATCATTCGTTTATTTTAATCAGTTCATTTTGCAAGAAAGCTTTGTAGTGCGAAGGAGAACACGACGTAATTTGTCATTCACAAGGCGATTAAAACTTTAAAACAAATACTTCGCAATCAAAAACTATTTTAATATGACACTTTTTGGATTTTTTATTGACAGAAATTAGTTTTTCAGGAAAAAATAAATCGAAGTTTTCCAGTTTAGTATCAATTAATTCTGCAGAAGTTTCATGATTTTGTTTCAGATCTAGAATGACATCATCAACATGTCTGTATAAGTATTCGTAATAAAACATATCGTATCCTAATATCCCTCGAAATCATCAAATTAGAGGATATCTTGCAAATACGTAGAACAACTAAGTATTGTAAACATCAATATCACATAGCGTCGATGCAAACAAACAAAATTGATGTTAAACGGTTGATGTAAAACAAAATTTAGTGATGTAAACAAGAGGGGCAGATATAGGGTACAAAGCATTTGATATACCCCTTTTTCAACGCAAAGGTCGTTTTTAAATCTCAAAACTTCCTTCGAAAGTCGGATTTGTCTTTAGAAGTTTTACAAAAAACTAAAATTACAAGAGACCTAATATATCTAACGAGGTTGATTCTGAAAAAGAAACAAGTTAATAATCCTTATGTATACCAGAATGTATTGTGAGAGCTTGTTTATGGAATCAGTCTACTGCGATTTCTGGGATACATTACCACGTGTCCTATAACATATGTTCTTCCATCTAAGTTCAAGTTGAGTGAGAGTGTTGTTTACTTTCAGTGCTTCTGATAGTGCTTCACATTCTCTCTCGGATATTTGGTTACCGTTTAACCATGTTAGAGAACTTTTTTCCGATTTTGAGGTCATATTCGGAAAGAGTATAAAAAGCTGAGTCGAGCCACGTATTTCACTCATGAGATCGAAACTTTATTTTCCCGTAATATTAGATCGAAGTGCCCAAAAAACGGTATTTTTCGCCGTTTTTTCAGTTTTTGACCTAAACAAATTACAGAACTGTGTTTTAATTTTTTATTTTGGCATGCTTTAGATAGGAAAATCAATTCTGAACGTGACTGAGTATATTTCAGTTTTTTGAAGGATATTAGTGAGTCGGTTGGCAACGAGAGCTAACGATAGTCGAAAATACCATCAAATAAAAAACAGGTGATTTGGTAAATGTTAGTAAGGTTTCAGGATTAAATGAAGCCGGTATTCGTAATCAGCGCAAAATTCCACGCCGAATGATGTATCTTTAGTTTAAAGTTGAGATACCAAAAATTTCGATGCTCCAAGGATGATAGGGTGAAAATTTTTCTTAAAAAACTGAATCGACTATTTTGTTTAGAATTCGATGCTGATTACAATCATGTGATGTTTTCGCCAAAAAAGTGTGACATGAAAAGTCACCTTACCTTATTGTTCTAAATCATTGTTTCGTCTTCTGAGTCATCATAGTTCTTAGTCAGATGTGAAATTTATCTATAATTAATTTATTAAGTAATTTATTTTATTATTATAAGATTATCTATATCCCGACAGAAAGTTTCTATTAAACATATCAGTGTTATTCCTGCAGAAATGACCACTAAATTTAAATGAGTATATGGTAGAATATCAAATGTCCATAAAACAATAATAAATAAAAATTGACTTAGTAGATTGGCTAACGTACCTTCAAATGATCGTTTTGTATTGGGCCATTTATGTTTTCCAATTTTGGAGCCAAAAATTGATGCACAAGAATTCCCAATTCCTATTGTTACTATGTCACTTAATTGTGCTAAATATCTACCATCATCAGCTAACCATAGAGAATATGATAGACCAATAATAAGAAATATATGTGGTACCGTGAATAAACTAGAAAGATCTTTTTCATCTTCATACAGAGACCATGCCGATTGAATTAATTGTCCAAGAAGATAAATTTGTTTAATCTTAATACATTCGAGAATTATTAACAATACAATAAACGCTACACCGCAGATTGTTAACAATTTTGTATCATAAAAAATTCCAGTTAGATAAACAATACACGATAAAAACGAAAATATTTTCGTACAATTGAACGATAGTTATTAGTGATAGAAATATGATAAATAAAACTAATCTTAACAACGCCTAATGAAAGCAGCGAAATTATAAACCAAAAATAATAGCAGATAAATCTAAAATAACCAAATCTACATTCAAAACGAACGATAAAAAAAAAGACTTTTTTGTCTTAAAACTTGACGTTATATTGCTACTTTTTAATGATTTTTTTCTTCTTGAAAATCTATATATTTACTTACTCGACATGGTTTGGCACTAATAAAATAAAATAGCCACAAAAATGGATTTTCATTTACTAATGAAAATGAAAGTGGAATAAATCCAAAAATAAATAATAATAGAAAAGTGATGTAAAACTGAACGGTCGAACGAGGTAGCATAATTTGTAATAGGCCAAACACCGTTAAGCTTTCACACATGAGAATATAACTGTCAACTGGTTAGCTTAAAATATTGATTACTCCAAAATGAGATAACCAATGGATGACAATAGTTAGAAAAAATGCATTTAAACCCATCGATATTAATAACCATTCGAGAAATGAAAATGTCTTTAAAAATATCAATGGACCCTTGGAGAATATGATTCGATTAAATAGAATAGACAATATTAACACGAAACATAAACTAAAATAGTCATAATAGAATAGTAAAGAGAGCATGATAGAATTTAAAACAAAGATAAAATAATAAATAAATGAAAATTTTTTAGCAAAGAGAGTCATTGTTAAAGATAAAATAAGAATATTTTGAAGAAATATAAATTGGCACAGTTCATTGTTTGTTTTTAAATAAATTATATACCAATTTAATAGAAAACACGTTAAAACAATTAAACATTGCACATCGATTGATTTATAAGATGTACCGTCACGAAACTGATACATTTTTTTCTTTATCTATCTGGAATAAAACAATAAAATTATCATGTTCTTCGACTTTTCGTTATAATTTTGAATAGTACCTTAAGAAACTGAAATTTTGTCTTGTGCGTCGTATCGTACTATTATATTTCAGTTAAAAAAAATCTGTTGCAAAGAAATGGTCCATGACTACGCCACTATTGTTGTGTTAGTAGGTTATGAAAGGCTACAGTAGTTCATAACATAAAATACCTATGTATCATTCCGTTTCACCACCACAACCCATCCATTTGGACTTTTGTATAACGGATACTGTGCTAGTACAAATTCTACTGGTGTTCAAGAGAAACGGACGATGTTCATAAATTAAATTTTATCGATATTTTGAAAATATATATCACAACATAATACGAGAATAATCCCTATCTTCTGTATATTGGACGTTGTTTACTGTAAATCTAATCAAAATCATTTCGTAATACATGTTAGAAATCGCATTAGACTGATTTCATAAACAAGCTTTCACAATACATTGGAATGTAGATAAGGATTATTAAACTTGTTTCTTTTTTAGAATCAACCTCATTAAATATATTAGGTCTCTTGTAATTTTTCTTTTTTTGTAAAACTTCTAAAGACAAATCCGACTTTCGAAGGAAATGGAAGTTTTGAGATTTAAAAACGACCTTTGCGTTGAAAAAGAGGTATATCAAATGCTTTGTACCCTGCATCCGCACCTCCTGTTTACATCACTAAATTTTGTTTTACATCAGCAGTTTAACATCAATTTTGTTTGTTTACATCAACGCATTTTGAGTCTATGTGCTGTTTACATCACCCAAATTTTCTTTATTTCAATTTATTCTTTTGTTTGTTTTTCTCATACATACGTACACAATAAAAGTAATTTTCTCCAAAATGAACAGAACAAAAATAAACAAAAGAAGATGGAATGAAAATGCAAAACAAAAAACCAGATACAAGAATAAAAAGAGAGGAAAAGCATCCGCACACTCACATACATACACAAGAACACACACATATAGAGAAAGAGAGAGAAAGAAAAAACAGGTACTGATAAAAAGAGAAGTAACAGTTTTGTACAACGTTCTATTTATTTCTTCGTTATAAGGAAGCAAAGGTGGGACGCTTTAAAAAAAAAAGAAAATTTCAAGGGCTTTTTGTTTGTTTGATTTTACATTAGTTTTCGGCACCGGGTATCTGCTCGAAGCCTTAGGATTATGATGATAAAGAATGAATTAAACGTTTTCTTCTCTCACAGTATGTTGAAAATAAAAATAAACAGATGTTAACTATGTAGACAAATGATGATTTTCAATTTGCTAAGCAAAACGAAAAAGAAAGTAAGAAAATATCACATTTACAAAGAAATGGATTGCGGTTTATTCTTTTTTCTAGTAAAAACTTATACAACAAACATTTGCGGTACATATAAGTCATTATCGACATCATCCATATTTGTATTTAATGTTAATTGTTCGGACATTGGATTATCATTATCACTATAGGAGACGGCAAATAAACGACGCTAAAAAATAAAGAAAAATAGTTATTCAGTGTTCTCAGTTAACAGCTTGTGACGTTGTATAAAGCGTCAATTACTCTCCGTTACCTTTTTAGCATCATTTTCTATTGTGTCGTAATCATAAATATCTGATGTTAATTGATTTATATCGTCAGTACTGTATAAATCTAATGCTGAACAATGTTCATTCGTTGTTGGTTGCTGTTGCTGCTGCTGTTGTTGTTGTTGTTGTTGTTGTTGCATGCTGGCTGGCAATACATCATTGGCTGAACGTATTATATAGGGCAATTCAATTAAACCATTTTTGCCTTTATTTGTTGTTACCAGGGTACGCCGAACAATTGGACGCAATTTATACAATGGAGGCTAAAACAAAAATGAGAGAGTAAATCTATCTTCTTTCTACAAGGAAAAAAATAACTCAACATACTTCCGGTGCACCAGCTGTGATACATTTTGGACATAGCCATGTTTCTGGTATATCATCACTAAACACACCCTCATTCGGTACATCACAATGGGTGTTCTAGTAAAGAAACAAAACAAAATGAATTATGATGCTATCAGAAATTGAAACATGTCAATAGTAACATACATGGAAACAGGGTAAATGATGAATTTCCATGCATCTTTCACATTCATATAAAACTTCTTCGGCTTTCAACTGTGATAATTTTCTTGAACCTTTTTTCTTTGAACATACTTGACATGAGGCTGTTGAAGGTAATATTGGCTAAATATCAACGAATTTGTGAAGAAGACAAAGACAATAGTGAATTATCAATTAGATTTGTACATACGGCAATACATTGTTTATTCATACAACATTGTTTCATTTTTCCAACGCCACCAAACTTGGGCATATCTTTACAATGAACACATTCACCACAATCATCACGTGTACAAGGTTCACACATTTTACATCTAAATCAACAAACAAAACGATTTATATTGGCACATGAGTTCTTAGTCTAAACAGATAGTATGAGTCTGATATTTTACCTGACTCTTTTATGTCTGTCTTTTCCAGCTATCGATTTGTCAGTATAATTTTGGTTCGTGGCTGATGTCGGCGAAGGTAATGGTAGCTGTTGTTGTGGTTGTTGCTGCTGTTGTGACTGCTGATGATGTAATCCATTTGATATTTGATTTGTACCGTTCATATGATTTGGTTGATTAAAATGATTGTAATGTACTCCATTCTGTTGAATATGATGTGAATGGTGATAATTGTTCATTGAGGCATAATGCTGTTGTTGTTGTTGTTGTTGTTGCGGATAATAATTAATAATGCTTGATGATGGAGACGAAGAAGAGGATTGAGATGGATTCGTTGCTCCAGCTAGAGGTTGTGATAGCATTATTGTTGAACACGGTTGTAATGTGACAATATTTGTCGTCAAAGAAGCGTTTCCTAAAAACGAGAAAAAAAAGCATATTCTAATAAGACTTTGTTTTTACAAAAAATACTATTACCTTGATACTGCTGCATTTGAGCTTGAAATTGATGATGCTGATTGTGAGAATTTTGATGTAAATAATGTTGGTCATAATGGGGATGCATGGGACTTTGCTGCTGCTGTTGTAGTTGTTTTGTCGAATTAGCGTTCGGTGATATTGAACAATTAGAATTTGTTGGTGAATGATTTATTTTACGCTTTATACCCCGATTTTTATTATTTAGACCCTATAAATAAAATGAAGATATTTTTAAAGTTGTAATTGCTGACTCTACGACATACTACATGAATCAGTACAGGGAACGAAGTATTATACTATCTTTATTTCTGATGTTCGATAAGAGTACATATCTAACTCCTACCAGATAAAAGGTAGTTATAAATCATAATGATGTGATTTTAACACACTGGGTCATCTATTGTGAATATCATTAGTAAAAACTGGCTTACAGATACATTACTTTTTTTCTCCTATTTGTTGGTCTAACTTTGCTTAAATAATACTGTAAAATGATGACTATTAGAAGTAGTAAATCAATTTTAAATGAAAACAAGGACAATAATTTTATCAAATGAGTACTATTCTAAATACAAAAATAGTGAAATGGTATAAAATAGACATACATATACCAAGTTCATTCGAACTATTTATTGAAAAGGACGACGATTGAAAAAAATATCATAATAAAATACATCTGTTATGTTGATGTTGTTATATAAGAGACAAATCATAGTATTATAGTAGATCTAAGGATCTTATTTGTAAACATGGTGTTAATTGTGTCATAGTTAATAGTGACTTTTATATAAAAATCTCTCTCTCCATATATATATATATATGTATAGTTTATTTTGAGCTCCGACGATAGATAAATGACTTTCTCTTTACCTTCTAATGAGTGTAGAGAGGATTATACTTATTGTTTAACTCTTTCTCCCTCTTTTTCTACTGTCTATACATAATAATATACATTCACACAAGTCAGGTACATAACAACAAAACATTTAATTAAATTAAATAATAATTTGTTGAATAAGTCAGAAACTTTGAGGATAAACCATAAAATTTTATTTTAAAAGATCCATTGACCTTCTGATTACATCTTACAAAGTCAACTGATTTCTAAAAAATAGTTTATAATTATTCATATACATGCTCATTCATATTTTTGAAAATTATATTCTTTTTAACAAATTACTCAAGTGTGTAGAGATGCTGAGAGACTGGATAGTGTAACAATACACCAATACAATCGTGAGTGTATAACAATATTTTCTGTTCGCAATAGTTTTTACGAGAAATCAGAATGAATAATATACCAGTATGATAATTATTACAAAAATTGATGAACCTAATGTTAAAGAGAACTTTTCATTGTGACCGAGAT
Source organism: Didymodactylos carnosus (assembly GCA_905250885.1). NCBI lineage: Eukaryota > Metazoa > Rotifera > Eurotatoria > Philodinida > Philodinidae > Didymodactylos > Didymodactylos carnosus. The sequence continues at coordinate 39,895 of CAJNOQ010000516.1, read as the reverse complement.
CTGGTAAAGATCAACTCTGTTGTTTAGTCACTGTATCTGGGTATATCTAAAACCATCACACGAGTATATGTGCTATTTCTTACATATCGGAGTTGAAATCGGTAAACGTCTTTCCCAACCGATTCGATTTGTATACAGTGTAAATTTTAGCCGTTCTACAAAGATGTTTTTTAAACTGATGAAAAATCGTCCCTGAGATAATATATTCTCATTCATGTTGTTCATACACCGATGCAGAAAAACATTGAAAGATTTTGAGCAGTGTCAAATTTTTATTCTGCTAAAACATGACTGTTTTGTACTTTTCTTCCATTTACCGACTTTGAAAAATATATGAGAAAAATCAAGTAATTTGTATAAAAAACTAAACCAACAGAGTATCCGTTGCTATTGGACTGGTTAAATACTGATACCGATCGGTACGATTTTAACTTTTTTTCTAAAGGAACAGTATCATAAGGATAGCAGTGCGCTTTTTTTCTATTATATTCTACAACAGTCTATTTTTTACATCTTCGTATTGTCGAATAAAGTTAAAGTTCAAATTCTATCCCGTACAACCATACAATGTGAATAAATGAGAACTATGTAGAAGATAATTGATAATTGAAAACAGTGTGTATAATTACCTGAATCGAATCAATTTGATGAATAATTGAATGTCCAGTTATAGACAATGTTGAATTATCGGATTCATGTTCATTGAGTAAACGCTTTAAAACAAAAAGAAGAGAAAATAAATGAATAAAATTTTTTTCTTACGTCATATATATATTCTACAAGGTCAAAATATGATAAAATTCCAAAATGAAAAATTGACCTTCTCATATTTTCTTCGTTTTTTGACCAACATCATCCTCATCATCGTCATTTATTTTATTAGAGAAATTATTTCTTTGTTCTTTTTTATTTTAACAAAAAGTCATTTTTATTTGCAATAATGTTGTGTATGTGTAAACAGTATGAACACAAAGAGATGAATAAATTCTTCACTATTTTTTTTTTAATATATAATAGGTGAAAAATTTTTTTTTTTTTTACCTCCATCGATTCAAGAAGCACCAACGGTTGAACAATATCGTCTGGTGATGATGATTTTTCTTTCAATTTTTTTAATAATGTACATAATGAATGTAAACCTTCTTTTTCATAAGGAGTTAAATGTTGCCATGTTGTGGATGATGGTTCAAATGTTTTACAAGGTTTCAAATCTAAACAAATAAGAAAAAAAAAATGTTTATTACTTATGAAAATAATACATGATTGGATAATATCAAATAAAATGAACAAAAATAAGAAATATTTTATAGTCATCTTTTAAATTCTATATTAAAACTCGTTTTCTAAGAGATAATGAATTAATTCAAAGTTGACACAGTGAAATAGTGAGAAATGCTCCCATATCCATTTCAATTCTCCATTCAATTTAAGATGACAAATCAAAGCCTTTTCAAAGTTTTTTCTCTTAAAGAGAGTTCATTTTTTTAGTAAGTAGTGTGTTCAAACTTTTTAAACATGTTTTTTTAATTGTCTACAGTTGATCAATAGTTCTTTTTAATACTAAAGTAAATTGAACAGTATATATCAATCTTCTGATACCCAATATCATTAGTATTCAAGAGAGCAGTATCAATAAGAAGTAAGTACAATTATTTTTTTTTTTTTAATTTTTAAAATAACAGAAATATTTTCAAAATGATATTTCCATTTTGTAAATAAATCGATTTAACAATGGTATACACTCTTCTCGTATTCTTAAACTACACCTATAGAAACTTGATATCTCTTTTTTAAAAGTGAATATTACGTTTTTTTTTCAATAGACAATTTCCTCTTTATTATCGATTATTATCAATGATCGTTGCCGTCATCAAATGGATGTTTCTGTTAAGAAAGGTTAAGAAAGAAAAACTTACAAGTAACAATAGATATTATAGAGAGAATACATGGAAAACAAGAAAGAATGAGAAAAAAAAATGTTTTCTTTTTGTTCTCAATAAAACAACATTTCAATATTATTATCCAGACACAGTTCATATCTGAGTAGTAAGTAGTAGATATGATAAAAAAAAATAAAAAATAAAGTTCTAACGCCCCAACTTCTCTCATCCTTTTTTTCACCCTAAAAAATAATAATATGAAGGGAAAAATCAGCAATATGTTAAAAAAAGAATCTCTTAGGCAATAGTGAGAAAGAGAGAAAAGGAAAACGATTCTACTTTGAATCAATGCTCAAACTCAAACTTAATTAAGTACTTGAATTGGAAAAATTTCTTGCAATATCCTTTAACATACAAATATATGTTGATTATTTCTCTATTTTCAATATGAAACAGAGATTTTAGAGCGAATAACAGGTACATTATTGATATTCAAAAAATTATTTCATTCTCTTGATTTGAAAATGTTTTTTTCTATATCTATTTCAATTGAAATCTATTGTTTTACTAAAGAGGAATAGATTTTTGTTCTTTATCTGAATATTTAATGATAGATGCACTAAAAAAACAAAAACAAATGAATTTACATAGAGTTTTTGTTTTAAAAATAGAGACAAAAAAAATTTATAATAAATTCTTAGATTTTGAAAAAAGTGAAATAGTCTAAGAACAATAATATTGATCGATATATCAACAATCAAAATTGAATATTACTAAATTATAGAAACAATAAATTCTTTATATAATTCAAATCTCGAAATAAAAAATACTATGACATAACTGACTTCTTTTATTATTTAGAATAAAATGACACTTGTTACGTCAAGGTTGATTAAATCTAAAATATCATTATCTCAGTTAAATGATAAAAGACAACAAGTATAGATACAATATAAAATTTAAACATATGACAACAAAATTTTTAAAGTACTTTTTTTTTCCGTCTTCTTCTTCTTCTTTATCTTATTTCTAATGTAATATAAATCACCTCTATACAAATTACAATTGGATAAATATCTTGAACGAATATTTCAATAAGATTAACATTAAGCAGTTCGTTATTTAAGAAGTTTACTTATGTAAATAATCAATAATATATACTATATTTTTAGTCTTATCAAACAGTGTATGTTTATTTTTTTTTTGGAAAATATCAATGTGAAAAAAAAAACTGTGTACAGTTAACGATAATAAAGTATGATTCAAACTGTTTTCTTTATCCTAAAATTTTGTTATAATCAAAAAGAATCACCTTTTTTTTGTTAAAAAAACAAAAAGAGTGAGAGTAGACACTAATTTGAAGAGATTATCTAACAGTATGATACAAGTGAGAAGCTCATTGAGTTCAAGTTCATTGAAGTGTTTAGAAAAATAATAATAAGACAACAGAAAACAAAAATTGGAGAAGATTTTTTTTTCTACTTCATTCATTCATAATAAAAAAGAAGAAAACAAAAAAAAAAAAAAAGTTTCTTTTTTTTGTTCAAAAAAAAATACAAATAAAAATAAACGTAGATGGATGATTTAGGCTAGAACACGTAGAAACAGTGGTTTCTCTTTTCCTTTTTTATTTCCTTCTTTTTTTTCGTGTAAATCGAATTTCTTGACACAAGAAAACAATAAAAAAATGTATTATAGACTAAAATGGATAGATTTTTTCCGTTTCTTTTGTCCTATATGATGTCTCAATGGAAATCGAAAAGAATGCACCCACATTTAACGTGAAAGAAAAAACTGGTTGACCATCAATACAAACAGACTAGAGATTGATATTGTTCTTGAAAAGCTCTTAATCATTGAGAAAAAGAAAATCAATCAGTTGATGATGTAAGAAGGGTAAGTATAACTCTAATATAAACTAACTGAAACATTATCAAGTTTATAACAAGTGCACTAACAGTCTGTTAACCTAATAAATAGGAATATTTCTGATTTTTCTTCTTTTTTTTTCTATTGCAATAGTTTGTTGTCAAGTTGGTTATATTAAAACTAGGACAAAATATGATAACAATTTTTATATAGAATTTAAGAAATCATAGTCATTTTTCATAAAGTTCAATAATAGAATAGTATATATGCCTATAATCGAATATTGTTAAGATTAGAAATTTCATCAATTCATCACATTTTGTTTTTTTTTGTCTTATAAAAATTTAGAGATTCATTATTGTCTAATAAAGTCACATTTTTCAAATGTTGTGATATATCAATGATTTTCTATTCAACTTAACGAAAAAAAAAATCAAATTTAATTTTTTTTTAAATAGTATCATAGTATCTTCTCACTGCTAATTATCTCATTTCAAATAAGAATTAGTCATTCGATATAAAACTGTCATTATTAGAAGATATTTACCTTGAAAACGTTTTTTTTTTTTATGTATCTAGTATTAAAAACATCTTCTAAAAATCGTTTGTTCTATTAAAAAGTTTTTGATAAGAGCCACCTCCGAATAAAAACAATATCTTATAAAGTAATATGGTAAGCTGTTGTTCTATACATTGAGATTTTCTTTTTTCCCAATTAAAATTACATGAAAAAAAAGCAGAAAAAGAAAAAGAAGAAGAAGAAGAGAAGAAGAACAAAAAAATCGCAAGAAATATATATATATTGAATGAAAGAGAAAATTTTTTTATATTTAAATGCACAAATATATATATATGTTCATAAACAATCATATATGCAAAGAAAAAAAAAAAAGGAAAGAAAAGATTTAAGTAATTTGCACTATAGACATTTTTTTCCATCTTCTTATGTGTCCCGTATATATATATATATAACTGATCAACGAAGAAGGAAAATGAAAATGAACAAAGAAAAATTACTGTTATTATTATTACTGTTATAGAACAAAAGAGGAAAAGAATGATGAACATTGCACAATATAATAGTGATTGACGAAAGAATTAAAAAAGAAAAAAAATATCCATAATTTTTCTTTTTTTTTTAATGATCAATTTACCACTCATACTTCTACAGGTTTTTTATGTTCCTTTTCTCCCTCTCTCTTTTTCTTTTATGAAAATCAGCTTCAGATATATATATATATATATCTATATATATATATAACAGAACTTTCATTAAATTCATTTGGGAAAAATATTTTTGACAATAGTTAACAACAAGACTTATAATTCTTTTTGAAAAAAAAATAAAATGAATGTTCTAATTACAGTTTTATTTGACCAATATTGACTTATTTTTAACGATCTATTCTTCACTGACTATTCATAGTGAAGATTATAGAAAATATTTGAATATTTTATAGAGCAAAAAGAAAAAATATTTCAAAAATCTTAACATCGGATCAGGTCAATCAATAGTTTTTATTTATAATGTTGGAGATTTTATTTCTCTAATCATATTTTTCTATTTTATGAAGTTTAAAAGTCAAATCATTTTGAATTGTTTTTAACTAAAACATGATTATTAACAAATTTAAATTATTCCAATTAAAATATCGGGAAAAAACAAAAGAAAGAAGAGAAATCCTATAAATAGAGTGTGTGATATGAAAAGTAAATAGTCATTTGTTCATCTTTATCAAACTTTCTCTTATACTATCTTAAAAGAACTATATTTGTATCGATTCGATCTCTACACCATTATCGTTCAGTGAACAAAAAAAAATTGTTGAATTTTAAGTTAAAATACAATTGATCAATAAACAAATTGAATTTTTAATTCTAATCAATAAAGAAAAGAAAAAAAAAATCGTTCTCGTCAAACATTATTGACATTTACTCTTCTCAAAAAAAACTGAAGAAAAAACAAAAAGGAGATACAGTTTCATTAATAATTAACATTGTTGATAACAACGGGACACACAAAAGAAGGATAATACTACACACAAAGAGGGGAAAAAAAAAAGAAGAAAACGTTTTTAATTTACTTCCATTATTTTTTTATTAATTAGCAAATAGAGTCTTAACAAGTTCTATTTCTACAAAAGAAAATCTGTATGTTCAATCGTTTGTTCTAGCTATGCGCTCTTTCTTCTTCTTCTTCTTCTCTTTTATTTATCTTTTTCTTTTTTTTCTTCTTTTTTTTTTTTTGTTTTCTTTTCAGTTATCATATATTTTTTTTCCTGTTCTTTATTCTTTGCTGGTGCTGATGGTGGATGTTGCATGGAATATATATATTTGATTTGACATCATTTACTTTTAATCGAATCGATTTGTTTGATCAAATGAAATGAGTTGTTCTTCACATCATCATTTTTTTTCTCTCTCTCTCTTCTTTTTCTGGTTTTTTTTTTGTTTCACTCACAAAAAATAAAGTTCAAAAAAATAAAAAATAAAATTTGATAATGAACAAACGATTCATCATAGAATTGAAGAGAAAAAACAAAAGTTTGAATGCTAAGTAATCCTAATTTGAACTTCAATTTTCTTAAATTTATTGTCTTTATGAGATAATTAAATAACACGCATGATATGCTCAAAAGTTTTTCGTTCAAAACAACATCTTATACCATTTTCTCAATTTTAAAAAATATCTCTTATTGATTTACATCAGTTGTTAAGAAGTCTGATTAACAGAAATAAAAACATCTGCCTCTTTTCACAGAAGAATGATTTCTTTTTTGACACTATTATACATAAACATTTTTAAGAAAATTTTGTACGCTTGATCATATTTAAGAAAATGTATATGTGTTGGTTACAAATTGATTAAGAATAAATTTGAAACATTTAGAAAATTGAAATATTTCTTAAAAACTAAATTCGTTATATCAAATGGTTTGATCTTCAAAAAAGTTAAAACTGATAAATGAACATTTCGATAAATCGAAAGTAGTTCTATAAAAATACGAGCGATGTATTGTAAAATTTATTTGTAAATTGTATTTATTATTGCTTATGTATGCGAAAAATATAACTTTAGCAATATAATATTTAAAAAAAAAATCACCATAGTTAGTTTGAGAATATTGGCTTTTGTTCTAAAAAGAACAAACCTTTTTTTATGCAACTAAAAACTCTTCTCTAATATGATCACATGCAAGTACGTACAACCGTTGTTTTTAATCGGTTTCAAAAAAGTCCTTGACTTAAGTAAAGCGATTACTGTTTTTACCACTATCTTCACACAGATCATAACAGAAAAAGCGACTTTTCTAGTCTTCTGCAGTAATGCAAGATAGTTTGAGCCCAAAATAGACCAGAAATAGACAAAAACTACATTTCTGATCGGGTGATATGAATTGATGTTTGATACCAAAATTAGATCATTTATTTTTACAAACGGTTGTCGATTAAGTTGTACAGCGCAAAGATTTTTCTAACGTCTGTGATGTTTTGGGGAATGATTTTTGTAGCGCGCATAGGAAAGCGAGAAAGTAAAAATATCGATAGCCGATATAATGGTCGAGTCGAACATGAAGAGTACATGAGAGTGAGACAATGATGGAGAACATGCTCACTTGCCGCGAAATGGGATTATTTTCTCTAGTTAGTAGTAGCTTTGACGGAGCGAAAATATTTTTCGAACAGTAAACTGCATCTTAGATAATCATTCGCCAACTATCTCTGAAAAAGACGATTTCTTCAACATTTTCTATTCATACAGAATAGTATTAGATTATTTAAAAAACGTTTTTTTTGCAAAACATTAGCCACAGAAGTCGTATAAATTTACAAAGTTTTTTGGACCATGGATGACTCAATTTATCCCAGCCTTTTAGTTGGTTACACCTTTCGTACCAAAGTCTATAGTACACCATTGATTCTCATTGACGTTAAACATTTATGTAGGATAAAAACATGATTCGATTCTTCTTCATTTAAATGTAATTATAAATTTTGATCGGTACATTATAACCTGTAGAGTTCTACTCATCTGATCTATAGATACACAGCAACTAGTGACTTTTTGCATTCTACAGCACATTTATTTATCAAATCAATTCTTCTGTCTCTAATTTTGAAGATAAACAAGTGTTACAGCAAATCGATGCAAACTATTATGTTTAATTTTATACGCGATCATAATATGGTAAAGTGCGATTTACAAATGAGAGAGTCCAACGTAGAAAATCTTCGAAATAGATTTCTGTATCTAAAAAAATCTTTCTTCTAAATGTTCAAGAGAAAGAAAGAGAGAAAGAGAGAACCCGTTTATACGCGTTTTAACAGTAACCTTGAATAAAACTTGAGAAACCCTACAAGTAACATTTACGTGTGCTTATCAATATTAAAATCATATTTTCAAATAAACACATACAAAAAGTCCATTTTCTCCCTATTTATCCCATGAGATTACATAAAAAATGTGAAAGAAAAATCATTATCTATCATTATCTTATTATCTTAAACTCTAATAGTTGTTAGAAAAAAATATTAAGTATACTTTCTATTCATAGCACATTGCTCCGTTTCTATTACCTAGGGCTCTACAAAACACATTCATCTTTAAACAAGTTTTTCTTGGACGTGGACGAAAAGAAGATATATATATATATATATTCATTTCTCAAACAAAATACCTTTCAATTCTAAAACGTACAAGAGAGTTTCGAAAAGCATAGGATCTGAAAAAGATTACTTTCTGAGTTGCGCTCTTTTCGATTTCTACAATATATAGAATATTGCCCTGATAAAAGGTCACTTCCGCCGTTTGACTTCTATTCGCACTTTAATGGAGATCTCAATGTTGATCAAAATCAAACTGATAGACAAATTATTTTCTTGCTCTTTTTTTTGTTACATATAAACTTTTTTATTTTTTTTTTCTCTCTCACATATAAGCTAAAAGTTACTATAATCACACGATTATGTAGGATAGGATAAAAATATATAGACATAGAATTCTAATCTAGCCTTTTAGTATCAATGATGAAGAGTGAAGGATAGAAAGTCAAAAATATTTTCAAAAATTGATGAAATATTAAGTTATTTTTTACCTGTTTAGACTATTTAAATGGTTGAGTTCGTTTTTGTTCAATTCTATGTTTTCTTCTTTTTTTTCTTCTCAGTATAGGATAACAAGAAAAAAATGATCACAATCTATATAAATGTAACAATAATATATTTCTTTTTTCGTTGTTCGGAAATTCAATTTTTTTATTTGTTAACCAGAAAAAGAGTGTGTAGTTTAACGAACTGTACAAAAAAATGAGAGAAAAAAATGGAATGTATCATAACAATTCTTTTCTATTTCGTAATTCTCTTTGAACATTGATCTTCTTGAGTTATTTTTTTACATATTTAGTTTATTTTTTATTTTTTTGGAGGAAATAATGCATATATAACAAAAAAAAAAAAGTTGGTAGAAAAAGATATAGATACTTTCATGTTTTAAAATAAGATCATCTTGTTCTTCCGGACAACTAACATTGTAAAAGGAAGGAAAAATTTTGAAAAACAAAACTCGCTATGGCTAGCTAGATCTGATAATGATACATCATCTCTCGATAATTGAGATGATAGATGCTTGACAAGTAGTTGAACACTTGACGAAAAGAAGAGAACGAATAAAAAGCAGAAAATTATTTCATGTATGTTACATTAGACAGATAGAAGAAGGAACAAATTTATTATGCAAAAGAGAATCGAATATGAACTAAATTGGTAAAGTACATGGATAATTGCCTCAAGTTATCGTTTGATTCAACGTTTATTTCAAACAGGAACACATAACAAAACTCTGTTTAAGTCTCTCGCGTTTATCTTTTAACCATCGTACTTAGTTTCTTTTTATTAGAACAAGAACATTTCTTCACTGTTTTTCTACATTCTGATCAACTTTTTATGGATTTTCACATATTTTACAAAAAGTGATATACTACTATTGGATAAATCCATCATATTTATCGCCAAGAACAAGATTTACACGCTTAGTTTTTCTTTATCTCTACACTGATATTCATTCATCATTCATGTACCAAACTTTTTCTTTTTTTTTCTTTTTTGTAGAAGAAAAATCAATTTTCTTCTTGCAAACATAGTAACTGAAAAACTAACATCGATTTTTTTTTTTTTTTTGTTGAATGCGTAGAAGCATAATTTATTAACTTCTAGTCTATGTTTGTTCATCAATGTAGCGATATTTACTCTTTGATTTTAAATAAGTTATGTTGTTAACTTTTTTTCTTCTCTTCTTTCTTTTTCTTTTTTCTTTTTCTAAATAGGAAATTTTCAAAGAATAATCATTATTTCCATCACTCTACCTTTTGACTATCACTTCACTTATTCGTTCATCATTATTATTGTTACATCAAACAAAATACGTACAATTTTTATCTCAAATACTAATAATAATAAAAAGAAAAAAGAGAAAAAGTTCGACAACACAATCATTATAACAAATCCCGGAAAAATTAACACCGCAAATAAAAAATATATATAAATTAATACAAGGGAAATAAAATCAAAGAGCTTTTAATGGGCGAAACAACATTTTTCGATTGACATTTTTGCTTTTTTTTTTTTCTATGAACAAGAAAAGGTGCAACTATTTAACGTTTAAATTCTACTTTTATAATCTTTTGAAACATCTTTTTTCTATTCAGTATTTCTTCCACACTATAAAATATAAAAACATTTATTTTAAGTCAATCCATTACAAGGATCAACAATGAAATGATTTGAATATTTTGAAACAAATTTTTGATCATGTTTTTCTATTATCTCCTAGAAAATAGACTATTAAGTCAACAGATAACTTTAAGATTTTCTTCTTTTTTTTTTGGAAAAAAATTAATAAAAATAATGAGGAATTTCTTCTACATCTATTTCCTTTAATAAATCTTGTCAAGTATGTTTGAAAAATACCCGATGAAAAAACGTATGATGATTGATAATATTTTAACATCTCTGTAGTTTATCTAATTAAATTATAATCATTAGTCAAGTAGATCTATATGTTTCCAACATTTTTCCTATCAATATAGAGTATATAAAATAAAATTAACATGTTTGATTTGAAAGAATATGTGTTTTTCTCAATGATTAAACATTTCGAATATAACATGAGATTCACCCCCCTCGGGCATACTTGCACTCTCTCTTTCTCTCTCTCTCTCTGTTACTACCATATACCAGAGATAAAGAAAAGTATGTTTGAACTCAAAAATCATGAACTTAAACAAGAAAGACAACTCAAACAATTAACCAAGTGATATCTGTCTCTGCTCTAATGAGTAATAAATAGTAGTCGAGAAGAAAAAAAAGAGAAAAAAAACGAGAAAAATGAGAGTTATTTCTCTGTCAAGTATAGATTAGCACCATTAACACTAACAACAATTGAGAATAGAATAATAATCGTGACAATTATTTCAATCGAGATTCTAGTCTTTACAATGAAAATCGTAAGGAAACATGCAAAATTTCAATCAGATGAGTCAAATCATGTTGAACAATATGTGCTTTACAATTGATAACAAAATAAGAAAACAACACTTTTTATCAAAAAATTGAACATTAAAACATAAATTATAAATATTGCTATGATTAGAAGTCTAAAGATCTGTTGCTTTTTTTTTCGAATTTAGTTAGATTAAAACTTGTTGCTTTTTTTTGGGTAACATTATTCATCAACATAGAGAGAAAGAACCAAAGTTGTCAATCTGCAATTCGTAGTGGAATTCAATTTAAATAATACATACAGTGTTAAAAGCAAAATGAATTATTACATATCTATTAAATATGTCATGTTACACGTAATAAAAATTTTGATTTTTCTTCTCATATGATTGAAATGAGATGTAGAGAATAAGATTAAATTGTAGGATGGTGATTATCATGAAGTTCACGCAAAAAATAAAACCACTTTTTTTTCTAACTAAATTCATGTTAATACATGAGAAAATTTTGATTTTATCTGTAGTGCCTTTATGATTTCATTTTTCTATAGGTGTCGCTGGCAAAATACATATTTTTCACAATAACTAACTAAAGGTTGATTCTTTAACAACATATTGACATGAGCTTCACGATAATCACCGACTTTCAAGTCGATGAAATACTTTTCTTCATAATTCAGTCCAATCACCACATGAATCATGATCACGAATATCAGATCGAAAACTTCGAAATTAGAACACGGCTTTTCTGGATACCATTCTGGATATAATAATTGTATCTTTTTTAAATTCTAAATGTCTTATTATCTCTTATGTATTCATATATTTTATATCTTCTTTGAACATATTAAACTGCTTAGTTTTGAGGTTAGCATCTGTACCAAAAAGACTTGGAACAAATTATCGGAATATTATTGTCCAATGCTTATCATTCATTCATATGAAAAATGATATCATTGTGACATGATACATGCTTCAAGTTAAACTTTAGTTCAATTTCAAACAAGAGTTGTAAAAATCAGAAAAAAAATTCCAGAAAAAACGAAAGGGGCAGAAACAGGGCACAAAAAAGTTCAAAAATCAGAAATTTTCTGCTAAAATTAGAAGGTCTGGGATCTCATAATAGCACTGGAAAGAAACTCTTATATGCTTGAAAAAGTGTCTACCTAGTGTGTCTTTTGTTTGTCCATTGTAGATTTTGAATATCACACAAAACGTTATGATATTCTTTAGTTACAAGGAACTTCCACATTTTTCTAAGTAGGTATCTCAGCTGAGTCTCTATTGTATTCAAACTTAAGGTCAACCGCAAAAATCTAGTGCAAAAGAAAATTTTAAAATATTTATGGCCATTTTTGAGTGTAGTTGGCTGAATTGATTTCTAACCTGATTTTCTATCAAATATTGATCAGTTGTGAAGGTTTTTGAACCATCGGAATTTCTTCCTGTTCTCATGTACTTAACAACCTCTTCTGATAGTACTGCTCAGTTATACATTTCGGTCATATTTTCCGTCAAACACTTTTTGCAAAAAATATTTTTAATTTCTGGTCCAAATTGTTTTACTGGACGTCTGGCACGAAGTCACCATCCTTGTTGATCAAAATAGATCATATGCTTCGTAATGGACGATTGATTTGGCACTGTTGTTATCGTTGATTGAGTAGCACTTGTTGAAGATATATTTGTTTGGTGTATTTTTCAAATAATTGCATACGTGCCATGCCGTATCCTCTCATATTCTTTTTGCTTTTTGTCTCGAAGTTGTGTGTTGATTAACGGCGATCTTTTCGGTGGCTGATTGATGTAGTATGCCGTCGATTACTGTGTTAACGAGAGTCAAATGGTTCAACAATATATGAGAGACTTTGATCTAATAGTTCAAATGTCTTCGCTCACCGTTTGAAATGTTGTTGTAGTTAAAGTTCCAGCCATTGGAACCATAGATATAGGCGTGGCTTGCCATTCGAATGTATTTGTAATAACGGGATTGCGTAAAACAAGTACAAGTCAATTGTTTTCATTTAGAAACGAATCGTATCCTAATTCAGTTCTGAAAGATTCATGTCGCATGCTGATATGTGCTTTTTTTTGTAGTTCAAATTTTTCTCTAATTTCTTCTAACGTCAAATTATCTTCTTCATCTGAACTTCTCTGTTGTGTAAAAGCAGATACTGCTGTAAAACATTCGTGCTGTTGCTTTTTTAAAAATCTTCTCTCCAATGGCAATATCCCTTGCTGATCCTTCAATATCATTTCTTGCAATTTCTTTTCGGTTTTTTTCTATTTGTGATTGGAAAAGCGTATGATGATTGATAATATTTTAACATCTCTGTAGTTTATACTAATTAAATTAGATAAACTACAAGGATCAACAATGAAATGCTGTTTGTACTGTATCAGATTATCTTCAAATTGTTTTTCAAGTTCCAATTGTACAGTTATTAAAAGTTCTTCTTTTTCTCCTCGTTTTCTCATCAAAGCATATTGTTGCCAAAGTTTATCTTGTTGTTGTGCAGTATTTAATTAATTTCTTGCACGATCAGTTCTGTTACTAAGTTCTTCATTTTGCAGAATTTCAAGCTCATTTCTAATCCATCCAGTTCAATCAATCTCTAATTTGACCCGCAGATCTTCTAATTTAAGTTCAGTAAGATTCATTCTTACTTTTTCGCCGGTGTCACATTCGCAGACGTCTGACATACTACTTAAACAACGACGATTATTCGAAAGTACAAGGATAGTTCATCTGTTGATAGAAGCATGCTTTTACAATTTTCTCGGTTGAATAGTTGATGCACTTGACTTATTACATATAGTATTACAAGAGGAAGTATAATAACGTAGAACAATTAAAAATTGTTTCATTTGATTCATTTGACTCCTATATTCCTCATCTAAATCAACATCTATGGTATTATAATAAAACATGTATCGATTGTTCTATCATTTGTTCAACGTAAACAAGCATTTTTCAACGGCATAAGCTCGCACATGTGCTGTGCGATATCGGCACATGTATATCTGGACTCTCTAAATCTCCAGGTTTCATTTTATATATGACAAGATTATATTTTATGATGTTCGTTTTTCGTCATTTCGTCGGGATTTGGGTGCAGATAGTATTCGACCTCAACTGCCTATGCTGCAAATATGAATTTTTGATCGACTTTCTAGATCAAGATATGACGCGTACAAAAATGCAAATTTCTATAGATTTTAGCAATTTTTAGGGCTTTTAAGAGAAACGGCCAACAGAAAGTACTCTTGAGTGAAAAAATCTTGGAAATCTTCCTAGATATGCTGCCTGTACCCTCACTAAAATTTTGACCAAGAAACTTAAACACCGATTGAGCAACACATAGAACTCTTTATTTAAATGGCTCTTAATTTCGTTTTATCTATTAACACAACATGAAAAAGAAATATTCTTTTCTAATCCATGTAACAATCAAATTATGACGCTTTTTTTAAATAATTTCTTTCTTTTTTTTTAAGAAAGAAAAGGTAGATGAAAGAAAAACCGGAAAACTTTAGAAATAAAAAATAATGATAACTTAATACAAGGTCCAATCATTAAAGAAACAAATAGTCAATTTTTTGTCGATTGTTATAGTGGTAGAAAAGAGAACACTACATCCATCCACACAATATCCTTTTTCGTCTTACCGCTAAAATCATCATCTTTTCCTTTCTTTTTGTACTATTAAGAAAAAGATCTCAAAGAAAAAAGAAAAAAAAATCGTTTACATCTTTGATGTTTAAATAAATATTCAACAATCATAGTAAACTAAACGACTGCTATATAAAGGAGATACTTGACTTCTTCAAATGAAGATCTCTACTTTTAGTCATATATTTTGTTTTCATAAAAAGAATTAAATAACGGCTATTAGAAAGACATAAAACAAAATAATTATTCTATTTATCCTACTCAAACCATAAAAAAACGTATTAATAGTTTAAAGAATAGAAGTTAATGTTTACATGCACTAGTCGGAGAACGTCATCATATGATGCCCGATAATTTTCCTAATATATATTGTAAACAGTAAAACTAAACTGTACTATAATGTTACTTAACTGACATCGTTACGATAATATTATTTTTCTGTTTTAAATGGACTCATTTTTAATCGATTAAAGTTTTTTTTCGTTCCATTTTATGGTACCTCAAATTCTTGACTGTCGAATTAAACTGCAACGAAGACATTTCTCTACAAACGTATATATTTGATCGATTGAATCGAAATGGATCATTTTTCGACTATAAGAAGATAATATAGTCCTCATTCAATAATTGTTTAACGGCAGCAGTAAAAGATATTATGTTTGAGATTAGTATAACGATTTTCATTACTGTTTACCATATATTCTATCGAATTCTTAGAGTGACAATTGGACATATTTTCTTATAAAATATCACTTACTATTTTTAGAGTCTATGATCGCCTTCAGTAATAGATATTAAATGATTCAGTCATCCATCAATAAGAAATGTAGCAACAGAAATAATGGATCATATATACCTGGTGAAGTTGTCACTGATATTTCAGATGTTGTTGATTCTTGTGTGGCATGTTCCAAACTGAAAACAAAAATGTTTATCACTATTTACAATTCACAATGAAATGATAGATAAACGTACCAATCATCTTCAATATGTGTTACACCGGTTAAACAATGTACATATCGTTCAATCACATACCACATACTCTCAAGAAAATAGGGATAACGATATTTCTCTGGTACCTAAACAATGAATAACAATTCATCTCAATTTCGATTGTTAATATAGATCTAAACTTACTCGAATTTTTCTTTCCATATTCCATATTTTAATTTGCATTGGTATTCGATAAGAATTCAAAAAATTTCCACCAAATACAAGAGAATCTTCTGGTGTATAAACACCATGAATCCAACCTAAAAGAAAATTTATGATTATAGTATAAAAACGAACGTATTTCAAGTACAAAAAATAAAATACCTGATGGAAGAAAGAAAGTCCATCCCGGTTCCAAAATTATTAATTGACATTCATCCAAACAGCATAAATCAGCAAAAAAATATTCATTTTGTCTTCCTGATAACGTCCATTCTTCGTATAAACGTAAATGTTGATCAGTCGGAGGAATTAACCAAAAGAACTGAAATTAAAAATACATAGGAATTAAAATTGAAATATTTTCAGAATAATATTACTTTTTTTCCTTTTAAAACATGATACCATACAGATGATCCACCTAGAAATAAGATTAATTGAACTAATTTAAAATAGCAAATAATCTAGACATGTTTATTATGTTTACGTAATAATGTTTTACGCCCTTCTTTCAATACAACAATAACTCGAAACTAGTTCAAAAAATAAAAAAACTTACCCATATCAATATGAAAATCTGTAAAACATCCTTTAACACTCATCAGTGCATACCTGAAAAAAGAAAAATATTTTTCAATCGAGTTATTAGAATAAAAATAAATTTTAGCATACTTTCTCGTTTTGGGATAATACATATGTTTCAAATCATTTTGATATTCTTGTACTTCGAGCCAATAAGATGGCCAGGCAGTCGATATCCAATCCATTTGGCGTACCTATTATAATGTAAAAATAGTAATAAATAAATAAATAAATAAACGTCTTTTCTACTCGTACAAGTTCAGGTGATTCAACATAATTCTCTAATTTCGTATGACTAAATTCAAGTGAAATGACATTTAATAAACGATTTGATTTTGCTGTTTCATCACTATAATATGTACACCATTCTTTCATTGTCATTGTTAATGGTTCTTGTGTTTCAACATCCATAACATCGATAACACGTTGACTACCTACACATGATCTAACATCATTTAAACTAAAATTTTCACTTGGCATTCTTAAACCAAGTCCACGATGATTTTTAATAATAACAGGATTTACGAAACCTGTTCGTTGAATATAAGATAAATTAAATTCTAGAAGAAAAAAAAAGCTTGAAATCATAACATATCTCTTGATTGTATAGTTTTTCTTTTCCCTACCATCCGATGTCAACTCTTCAACAAATTTTCCTTTATAATTATCGATTGATGATAATTTCTGTTCAATACTCCATTTTTGAACATCTTCGAAAACATCTGTACACACAACATCATCCGTGTACGTCTTGGGAACTCGAGAACGCTAAAAACAAATAAATAAACATTGTAGCCTCTTTTTCTCTCTTACAAACAACTATTTATATTTAGATGAAAAAATATGACAATATCTAAATATTTTCAAAAAACGAATGAATGTCTTTCCGATCTTCTCTTTTTTCGTACCGGTGAAAACAGAATCTCTCAAAATAATCGTTTACATTCTAATACGTTAGCTTTGCAAACGTTGTCTATCTATAATGATGAATTTTGCCGAAAATATTTGTTGACAAAATTTATCTCTAGAGTGAAACCGTA
Source organism: Didymodactylos carnosus (assembly GCA_905250885.1). NCBI lineage: Eukaryota > Metazoa > Rotifera > Eurotatoria > Philodinida > Philodinidae > Didymodactylos > Didymodactylos carnosus. The sequence goes on along the minus strand of CAJNOQ010000516.1, from coordinate 22,203 downwards.
TGTGTCGCAGTGGTTTCTATTAGTTTTTTATTCTTTTCTTTCTTTCGTTTTTCTAATCTTTACTGACTATATAGCGTCAATAACGAGTGAATGCTAAATGTCTCATGAAAAAATCAACAGTCGTCAGACAAGTCTGAAATGCGACAAAATTTGTTTTTTTCCTAAAGTTTTCATTTTATTCTTTAGAATAAAGAATAAGCAAAAATATCGTACTGATGAATCGTGATACTCCATTAATAATAGCTATTATTTACTGTTAAGTATCTTTTTCGAACAAAATATTTTCATGTTGAATTGATCGAGAAGATATTGAGAAACATATAAAACATTCAGCAGTATAGTTTTGGAAATCAATGGATTTTCAAAATTTTTTTTTTGATAATTTTAATCGTTTATCATCAAATATTCATTTGTCCGATCAAGCTTGAAATATGTAAATAAGTAAATGATTGCAATGATAGCTGAATGCTAATCAATAGAAGATGTAAACTATCTTTGAACTGTATTAATCATAATTTTAAAAAATAAAACTAGTGGATATCTGACAATTTCCAAAAAGAACTATTTATTTATTCTTTTTTGAAATAACTAAACCACCAATGCTTTTTTTGTGGTTTTTGTGTTTTTCTTTTCTTTTATATTTGTTCTTGTTTCTTCTCCTTCTTCCACTATGGATATCTAGTCTATACATTTTTATACGTTATTTACAAATTAACCTTTTCACATTCGAACACGAGAATCGTTCTTCTATAAGCTCATCTTTGTTTAAACAGCAAAATTCCTCTTTCAACTTAAACTAGAGTCTCAAATATGTACAGAATTACATTCAATATAATCTTAGAGAGAAAGAGTTACTGCAAAATGAATCTATTATGCACATTTTTACACACTTCTTCCTGGAACAGACCATTTCCATCGGTGAAAATTCAGTGATAATTTAGTTAGATCATACTATTTTATTCCAGCGTGCGATGTAGGACAAATATTAATTAGGACTTACGAGTTTTCGACCTTCACTTGTCATGTCATATATATTTCTCCTGTTACAATAATTCTTTTTTAAAAATTGCTCTTCTATCTTTAATGCTAAAACAATTGTTTTAAATTTGATTATAATTTATTCAAATTTTTCAATTTTTTTATCTTCAGTCACGTGACTATGTTGACTAATTAATTTGGTTTGTTATTCCAACAACATAAAAAGAAGAGAGAAATGCTAGCACATCTGAAAGTGTTACTTGACCGACAAAAGCGACATCTAAAATTCGAAAATTTAGCTTAAGCTCGTTTTTTCAAAGCAATTAAAACTTAAGGTATCGAACGAATGTAAAAAACTATCATTCATTTTTCCATTGGTATAGATGTCATGAAAGAACTCACGTTAGACGCGTCACTGCTTCATACTGGTTAACACTCTAAGTCATCATCTCAAATGAGAAAAGATTTCTTAGCTGGTGTAATAATTGGAACTATATTTCACGATCGTGAAAAGTAAAATGTTTTCATTAATTTAGAGGTTTAAGTCTCTGTTTCCTATTCGCTTTGTGGTTGTTTCGATGATTAACTAAGGAACACGAATGTTTTCCAGAAGTTATGTGGTCAACAGACATTTATTGTACAGCAGAAGAAGCAATGGCCGAATGTGGAAAAATGTGCTTGTTTCTTGCACTTTTTTAGACTTTGTCGTACAGCTACTTCACCCAATGTAAATTTCAGAGTAAGCAAAGATTAAATGAGGTTTTATTTTCTGTTTTTTTATGATATTTCTAAAAGTGTGTAGTTGTATTTTTCTCACACTTTTCAGGGAAAACTATATAAAGAGTGGAAACGTTTCATAGCATTCCCTTGACTTTTCTCTTCCAACTTAAGGTAGTTCTAGACGTGTTGGAACTTTGCTACGATAATAGAGTTAGGTGGGTAAGCCGTTAAGCAAAAAAACCTCTATAGACATGATGATATACTCGGAAATATAATGACGTATCGTTCTGTTTTGTCTCGTAGATACTGAGCCTTTCGAGATCGGACAGTAGTATTCCAGTAGTTTTGATGAGATTATATACTGCCTTAATGTGTCTGTTATTTTATTAAATGAATATACTTTTCCTCTATTCTCCTCGCATTCAAAAACAAGAATAAGTAAACATGAATGAGAGAGTGACAGCTTGAAAAATGTTGTCACCTCACACTCCGGCATTTTTTGTCGATTGACACAATCATACGAATACACATACATAACGATGTACTCAAGTCGAAAACAATCAAAATAGTTATGATCTATTCATTTTAGTAGACTATAAATAGCATATAGAGATATCGATCCCGCTAAGGATTACTTTTTTTCTGAACTTCTTCATTGCACTATAGACCAAGATTGAATCAGATGCCTGTGGACTTTTTAAAAGAGAAAGAATTGACTATATATTCAGTAATATACTCAGATGGTCTAAAATTGACCGCAGCACTTCTGTTTTAGTGCAATTCTTTTACAAAACAGAATAGAGAGAGATCTGCTAAAGTGCTCTTTTCAAATCAGAACATTCTGTTTTTACATCTTAGAAAATTGTTTCATTATCGATACTTATGATTTAGTGAAAGAAAGATCATTTTTGTAGTATTATCGAAATTTAAGACTAAAAAGCGAACTTCTTATGTACTTTAACAAACCATCTTTTATTGAGTTGGTTAAGAATTGGGCGTATATCTCTGGATATGAAATTGTCAGGTCATTCGAACCAACTGACTTTTAAATGTTTTCTGTTAAATGCAAAGCTTCTTAACTAACCCAGTATGTTGTGATTTTCAGACTTTCTTATTTTTCTTGCAAATATTAGTTGTCTCAATATATTCTTCTCGTTTTATTTATTCTGTTTGAGAGGCAGCCAAAATCAGACCGGGTTTTGTCATGAAAATAAGTTTTGATTGAATATTGATCGATACATCAGCTAAAGTAGTTAGACATTTTTGCTGGAACACTTTTGTTCGAGAATCATAGTCAATGCAAGTTTAACTGTCCAAAAGCGATGAATGAAGTATCAATCAACGGAGTAAACTGTATAGATCTGAATAGTTATGACGATTTTAGTTTTCTCGCATCGAAGATAAAAGGAAAAACATAAACAATAGAAAGTGAAGTGATGTGTTGTATGAACCAATTGATCATGTTTTTTAAAAGATTGATCTATCACCTATTTTAAAACGAGAGTAATGTTCAATTAACCTTTTCTCGAACTGAAGATTGTGGGGATCCACTACACCTTTGATTAAGAAGTATGTTTCATCGATAGAACTACGATGCCTAAACTTGTCTCTGTATGCAATTGTAATGATGTACAACACACACCACCTGTTTCGTGTTCTTGTGATGATAGACACACGCTTAAACAAACGATGGATGTTGTGGGTATAAGGAGAGAGCTTTTTTAGTCTGAATAAAACATTTCTAACAATAAAAAAAAGATAGAACAAATCCGATCATCTTCTATAGTAGTAAAAGTACAGGTAAAATTTTTAGAGTGGATTGAACCTTCTTAGACAAAATAGCGATTCGAATTCATTTTACGCCTTTTCTTATTTATTTTTCAATCGTTCTCATCTTCTCTCTATAATTACTGTCAGTTCATATTAATAATGATGAGAATGTGAATTATAGACATATGTCCAATTTTATCGAGATGAATATTTCTGTTACCTTCATACATATTCTACCATTTTTCTTCGTTTTCTTTTCCTTTTTTTTCTTATTCTTAACATAGTCTATAGAGTAATGTGATGTATTCGAATACGACGACGTCCTTGTTGGACGAGGCTGTTTAGAAGCACTCTCGAAACAAAGAACTAACGAAGAAAAACACGCAACGAGAACCTTGAACTTGATGGGGGAGGGGGAATAGCGCATAAAATTTATTTCCTTTCATTCTATCGTCTTTTGAACTCCTGAACATATAATACATTGAACAGTCATGGTTTATTGCAATAGAGGTCAGTGTCTATGATTTGAAAAAAGATGAATTTGATTTCGTGTGTTTATTCAATTAGATCAGATTATCATATCGTCTTTCTATATACACAAAAAAGAAGAAAAAATACTCAATAATTTTGTGTGACTTATATAGTTTTTCTTTTTGTCGAAAGAATTTTGAAAGTAGCTAGTTATTAATGATTCATTGAAAATTCTATGAGTCACACTGAATTGAATAGTGAAAGGAAAAAATGATGTATTTTGGCTTGTAGTAATGCCAAGCAAATACATACCGTTGTACACAAGAGAGTAAGTATTATCAACTTAGAAAAGCTGCGTTCCGTCTAGTGTTCGTTTTTATTTGAATTATGCCACTTTTTAGAAAGAAAAACGTCTGTCGTGTTCACCAATTCGATGTACACCTTTATTCTTTGAAGATACACTGCGGTTTTTCCTACTTATTCTCACTTTTTTCACGTTGAATTCCGTCTGATGCTATGGAAAAATATATTTGTGAGTAAGATTTATTTCTCTCATGATTTGAACAGTTACAAATTAACACACGCGGTTTTAATAGAATTATGATCATCTTTAGACACTTAACTTTTTTTTGTGAAATCCTAAATAGTCTGCATCTTTCTTCTTTTCTTTTACCTCTCAGTAGGAACATTTCATTTTCATCCTTTTTCGTTAAATGCTCTAGTATAATCATTTTTCTTTCTTATTATTAATTGGCTTTTTGAGACTTTCACCTCGACTATTGTATTCGTATTTTTACATTTTAGATTCAAATCTATTCTTGTGTGAGTGAACATTTAGCATCTCTTTTAAAGGCAAAAAAGCTTGAGCACAATGATAAAAGATAACGATATAATTGATGAAGATGATCTAGTCGAAGTAGGCAGCGTTCAACGCTCAACAACGTCCCGATCGTCGTCGTCAACCATAACGACAACACCACGTCGTCCAATGTATATTGAAACAGAAATGAGAACAGATTTAAGATCAACACGTACTGGACCAACAATGAATGTTAATGAAGTTTTAGAAAAAACAAGATCTCCAACTGAGTATGTAATTCTTGTGTATTGTAGTTCAAAGATATTTTATTGATTGTTAATTTTTTAGTGGTTTACCTCAAACAACATACACATACGCTCATTCGTAAGTAATACAAGCTTTTTAACTGCATTCTTAAATCGTAAAAAAGATCACTCTTTCTATCATTGTCCTTGAATATTACAGTAGGAAATTCTACTCCTGAAATTAATGTTGACTTTTAACTTTAGTGTATCGTATATGCCAGTAACTCAAAATGGAACATATGAAGTGCCGGTGATGGCTCGACGTAATTTACATGGAGGTAATATTAAGAGAAGTTAATCGAGTATCAAGAGTGATCTCTGACAATTCGGTCTTTTTCATTTAGAAAATGGTATTAATGGCGGTAGTGGTGCTTTTTCGTCACCTCAACGATTCATGTCAAATGTTCGTACTCAAATTGCTGATCGTTTTTCAGCATTCGTTTCTGGTAAATCCCATCAGCAAAATCAACAGCAACCACAACAATCTGATTTATTCGACAATGAGCAACATCAAACAACCGGTGGTTCACGTTATACTCGTACATCGTCTCAATCATCAACGAGTAATAGTCGAAATACAGTCGGCTCGTCATCGACAGGATATAATTTACGTTCAAGACCGGTGCATAGTACACCACGTGAAAATGAGGAAAATGAAGTACGACAACGACAACAACAAAAGTATTCTCAACAACAAGAAGCAGACTACAGCACTAGCGAATACGACAGAAATAAACGATATCAACAGCAAGAACAACAATCATCTCACAAATATCGAGATGATCGTGATCACGATTATGATGATCGGGAAAACGATGGTACTTTAGTAGGAAAAGTGAAACGTTATTTTAGAAATATAATTCATTCACCAATGGATTTTTTTAAAAGTATATTTCATGCCATTGGATCGTTACCATTTTGGTTATTAATACCTCTCATTCTATTACTTGCTTTATATGCTGGTAAGTATTTTGAGTGACCAACGTTAAAACTATCGTATATCATTTATTTTTCTTCGTTTAGTACCATGGTTAGTCTGCAGACGCGTTGAACATTATCCACAATCACTTCCATATGCTTTATGTTCCGGAGTGAAGGTAAGTGTATCATCCTTCTTTTATCAGTAGTTTGTATGTTTTCTGTTTAGAACTTTACATCGTCACTGACAAATAATACATATAATTTTGCCCGTCATAATACCTACGATCGGGTAAAGCATGGCATACGTCGTGGAAGTCGAACAGCAAATGATCTGAGAGACTCCATTTATAGTAGCTTAGAAGATGTTTATTATAGTGGAAAAAAATTATTGAAAACATCTGTTGGGGAGGTGAAAGGAAAAGTAGCCGATGTTTACGACTCAACAACTGATAATGCAAAACAATATTGTGATGCCGGTTTGAAAAAAATGAATACTGTCATTGAAGATTTGAAAAAGGAACGAGAAAAAGTTTTGGGACCGTAAGTCAATTTCCCCAAAAATTGCTCAGTTGTCAGTTTATTTATTATTTATTTTCACTTGTTTAGACGTCATGTTTTAACTCAGACACAAGAGAAAGAACTCGAGGAGGTAAATATTTTATATTTAATGAAAAATGTTCGTGACTGTTCTGTACATTGATACTGCGCAAGTAATTGCTAATCGAAGTGCTAAACTTATCAAAATAGCTGGAGGGCACGACTAGTCTCTCACACCTCGTATTGTGTTTTACTTAATTAGCATTTAATTTTATCGTTTTTTTGATATATTGCCGCGAAGTTTAGTTTATTTCCTGATTCTGAATTTTTCTTGACATAATCTAAGAAAAAAGTCTTTTTGTTTGAGTGGATAACATCTGTGTAAAACTGTGGTTTGTGAGCTATTCGTAGAAACGTTTCCTACTGTTAAATTGAGATATCTAATCGATTCTTTTTCTTTTGAATAGATGGTTCGACAAATGCTAGATGACTATTCGGCTGATGAGATTGGTGAACCGGATTATGCTTTGGAATCAAATGGTAAATAGTGTCTTGTTTTGTATAGGCTAAGAACTACTAATGTACTTTTATTCGTTTTAGGAGCAAAAGTTGTTGATACTCGTTGTACAGAATATGCCGATGAACCACGGCAAAACGTTGTCAAATTTCTTGGTATACCAGTGGCACATATGTCAAAACAACCAGATATCATGCTTCGAGTAAGTTGAAAAGAAAAAAAAATCGTTCAAAAACATTACTAGAATATATTAAATTTTCATTTAGCCTGGTCGTCTTCCTGGTCAATGTTTTCCATTCAAAGGTGATCAAGGAAGTATTGTTATTAAATTAGCTGTACCAGTTGTACCAACAGAATTTGTACTTGAACATTTATCAAAACGAATATCAATTGTTGGTCATGTTAATAGTGCGCCGAAAAATTTTACCATTTATGTAAGTTTTTTGTTTTGATTAAATAAAATATTAATTAACATATTTTCGAATTTGGTTTTTAGGCACTTCGTGATAAACATGATAAAGAAGGGACTGTTCTTGGACGCTATTATTATGACACTGAAAATGGTCCAGCTCTGCAGCGATTCAAACCTCAAGTAAGTTCGAAATACAATAAAAGGCAATCGATCTTAGAATGTAGAGATGCGTGATTTGTTGATACTTTCTTGGTACCACCGAACATTTATAATACAAATTCAAAAAAAGTTGTTTTTTGTCGAAAAAATACTTGATTGTATTTTAGAAACATGCTTCATGTATTCCGGAACAAGTGTAATATTTATTATGACTCTTGCTTCTTTTTGTAGATTAGTCCCGTTCCAACGTGTGAATATATTGAAATTCAAGTAACATCAAATTGGGGTAATCCAAATTATACATGCGTGTATCGTTTTCGTGTTCATGGTGATTTAATACAAATTACTCCATCAGCACCACCCGCTCCAGCTGCTTAAATTCATTTGATTTCTATTTTCTTTTTCACTGCTTTTAACAACGTACAAACAGACATTGTATTGAAATAAAAGAGGTTCCATTGATGCATTCTTGTATTAGGTATTATTTTCTCTGATTCTTTTTTGTTCTATGTTTTGTTGCGAAGTAGTTCATATTGAATCTCTATAGATATTTCGAGTTTGGGTATTTTTATACTCTAGGATATTTTTTGTCTCTTTTATTAATGCGAAATATCGTAGACCTCATATTAGTTTCTGTTTTACTCAATAATTCTGCTTGTATACATTAACACTAACATTTTTTCCATTGTCAATTTACGTGTGTATTTGTGTGTAGCCTACTCTAATGGCTGCTGATTCATTTCTGTTTTTGTTTTGTTTTGTAAAAAAGAGTTTAAAAAACTAATAAATAAATACAGAGACAATGCGCTCTTTCTCTATTCAAGAAATATTTTCCTTTTTATGTATTCTTTTTTTCTCATATGTTCAATGTTTCTTTTCTCCTGTCCTTTCATATCTCCTGTTTGAAAATAAATACAAGGAAAAACTAATGAATAGAGATCGACAAAACTTTGAAGATGATCAAACCAGAAAGATATTCAAAAACTTTACTTTATCTATTTAAATTAAACTCGTTTAAATGCTAGCCAAACTCGGTCCCTAGATCCATGTTACCAGTCTAGTGTCTGATTTTTCCATTGTAACAAATAAGTGGACAAGAAGGAAGAGAACTTTTTTATTATGTCGAAATATAGAATAAACAGGTTCGATTAGGTGTTTGCTATTGAATATGTAAGTGCAGAATTACAAGCAAAAATCATACAAAGCTTACAAACACCTTATGTTGTAGAGAAATATGTATTCTACATTTTGAACGACTTATTTAGTCACAAATGCTTTCATTCTACGTAAAAATGAACCCGTTCGAATTAGTTTATGTCATTCATTATGAGTTAATACCGATAGAGAGATTCTCTGTTTCTGAGAGGTATACACATTTTATTTACCAAAAAAGCTATAATTATTATCTGTGAATTTTTGATTGTGTGATTTGTTTTCGAGATAAATGATCATTGTCACAATATCTTGCAATATTATTCGTTCTTATTCTATTTAATGAGTCTAGTTTTTTTGTGTTATTGTTTAGAAGACAGACTTGTAGATGATGTAATTCACTTGGACAAGACTGATTATAATCATTGGCATTTCGATTTGTTTGTTGGCCAATTGTATAAAATAAACGGTTTGCCCATAGTAAAATAGCACACTGTTGTTGTGGTTGTTGTTGTTGTAGCTGCTGCTGTTGAAGAGGGTGATGAATACTGTTCAATTGCGTTGAAGAGAGAGAATCTTGTTCAAATGAAGCATATTGATATTCATGATGACTACAAGACGATGGAATAGGTTGTTTAAAAAATTTTCGATGATGATCACAACATAATGGTGGTGATTCATATTTTTCATAAATATTTTTCGAAGATAAAAATTGTCTTTCACTATTATCTGACGATGATGATGGTAATTGTTCATATAAACTATCTTGATTATTTTGATTTTGATTTATTTTTTTATAATATGTATTATACATTCGAATATCACCCGTTTGAGGAATATGATGAATAGGATGATCAGAACGTAATTCAATATTTAGATGATGACGTTTCATATCTAATTTTTTTCGTGTACAATACGATAGACATAGAAGAAGAATTAAACAAGTCATTATTAAAATTAATAGAAAAAATAGAATAAAAAATATTGTTTGATTTTGATGAATAAATGAAATTGGATTTATAGACGATATTGTTGTTAGAATATCCGAACATTTTGTTGTGTCAAACGTTGGAGAATAATAACTTTTATATAAAAATGGTTGAGAAAGACGTTTACGATCAGAATTATTGGATATAGTAGTTAAATTTTGATTGACAATTGATGATGAATAAGCAACGAATGGATTTGTTGTTAGTATTTCTATAAAGAAAAAAAACAACAAGAAAAAAGTGTAATTAACTCAATTTTAAACTCAAAAAAACACATGTTATCTACCTTTATTAGCTGTACGTTCACGTTTAACATTATTATTAATTTGAAGTTGATTTGTAAAATTATAAAGTGAAATAATTCGTTTAGACAATGTTGTAATATTTGATGATAGTCGAAATAAATTTAAATATTGATTTGTTGAATAAATATTCCATGGATAAGGTAATAATGTATTTGTTTGATTTTTTAATTGTTCATGTGATAATATAATAACATGTAAATGTTCTAAACATTTAAATATATCAAAATTATCTAATATAATTGGATTATGAGTTAAATCAAGATATTCTAAATTTGGTATAGTACAAAATGTATTATTATCAAAATGAGTTAAATTATTATGAGCTAAATTTAATGATAATAATGATGTTTTTCCTACAAATACATAGGATTTAATTGTTTGAATATTATTTGATTCATAAGATAATTCTGTTACTTTTTCTGGTAATAATTGTGGTATATCAGTTAAATTTGCTTGTGAACAATTAACAATATTTCTAGACCAATTTATATTATGATAACATGAACAATCATTTGGACAAATATTATTACAATCACATGCAACAAAATCACAACATGAACAATCAATAAAACAATATTGATCATATGAACATAAAAGATCAGATTTTTCTAATTCAGAAAATAATTTATAGGTCAATATTGATGATATTTTATTATTGTTATATGGTAAAATTAATTGACATTTTAATATTTCTAAATCACTTATGATTATTTGATTTTGATATGGTTTATTGTTGTCTAATTCATTGCCACTATCGCCACCATAATAATTATCATAAAAATTTGTCATCCAACAATCACATAGTAAAGGATTACCATGTAACGATAGACGTAAATAGTGTGAATAGACCTAAACAAAAAAAAAAACATAATAATTAAGATTTATTAGTACTTTTTTTATTAATCTAAATGAAATTTTCTTTTGATTTTATTCATGATAGTTAATCTATGCTTCTTATTCTATGAATTCTGTTCTAGTGTTGAATGCTAATATTTTAAAATTAAGACAAAATAAAAAAATGAAAATGAATAAAAATTTCTAACATTTTATATATTCGTGTACATTCTCTCTCACAAGATAAATAAAATTCAATCTATTTGCACATGATAGACGATTTTAATGAAATAATCATTTATTACTTACGTTATTATCTTGATCAATTGTATTATTTATATGTTCATTGGAATGTTGTTGTTGATGATATTTAAGAAATTCTAATGAACGTATTTGATTATATTTTAAATGAAGTGTATGTAAATTATTTAATTTTAAAATTATTAAATCAATATGATTAAATTTATTATAAGAAAGATCAAGATAATCTAATTTATCGGGTAATATAGGTAAATGATCAAGAAAATTATTTTTTAATGATAAATAATTTAATTTTGTTAAATTTTCAAATAATGTTTTAGGTAATAATTTTAAATTACAATCACTTATATCTAACATGGTTAATTTTGAATAAAAACTAAAAAATTGACTATTAGTAAAAACTAAATTTTTATTTCCACGTAAACTGAGACTAATTAAATTATTGTTCATATTTTTACTATCAATTGAATCATCTTGTTCAATATGATTATAATCTAAATATACAAAAAAAAAATATATATATATATAAAATTTCGTTGTTGTTGTTGTTGTTTTTCCTCTCCCATGAACGAGTACTATTCAACAATTTTATCTTTTTGTTGTAAAAACTTTCTAAACTTACCTAGATAAAGATATTTTAATTGTGGAAATAATGATAATGATGATAATTTTCGAATATTATTGTGTGTTAAATCGAGATATTCAATTGTTGATATTAAATTTTTTATATAATTTCTTTTATTTATTAATAATAAATCATCCATATTGTTTATTGAACATGAAAAAAGTTTAATGGCTATAATTCGTTTTAGTTTTATATTTGTTGTTTGAATTAAATTGACTATTATTTGATTTAAATTAATAGATTTTTTGTTATTATTATTATTATTATTATTTATCCATAATTTATCACATCTATTCCATTTATTATCACTATCATAGTCAATTGTTATTTGACATTGATTTTCTAAATATTCATTATTATCATTATTTATTTTATGTTCACGATAAAACAATGAAAATGGTTCTCTATTAATAAATGAACAATTCCATGTATTTGTGGTAATAGCAGTGGCAGTACCAACAATAAATTGTTGAATAAAATCAAATATAATCAATAGTAGAAGGTATCGATAGAACATATTTGTTTAATAAATAATAAATACAGAGTATTATTGTTTGAATCATTCAAATCTACAAACAAATAAAAGATTACATTTATAAAAAAAAACAACAAAAAAAAACATGATCAGTAGTATATATTCAGTTAAAAACAAAAAGAAGAGTTTGACTATAAATGAAAAATTTGTTCAAAATTCGATGAATGATGTTAAAGTTTTCAAAAAACATAGAACATATTCTCTCTTTCTATTCTCTACATTGAGTTTATTTTCCAGAATAGAGAACAATGGTAACTAAATTATCATCATTGTACAGATTAACACTCACTGAATAGTAATAAATGAATAGTAGTATGGAAAAGTTGAAGAATTTTTTTAAAACATAATAAATTTCTTCCTACTTACCAATAAATTTTTATAGAAATTCTTTCACAAGAACAATTAATAGATTCTTATTGTTACTATTACTCTAAATCTCGTATTATGTAATGTGTTGTTCTGTCATATATGAAAAACATTTATTAATGTTGTAATTATTCGGATATATATTGTTTTGAAGAAATTATTAAATCTTTTTTTTTTTGTTCTTCTCTTCTTCTGTTATTCTTTTCATTCGATAATTATGGTTTAAATAGGCCGGAAGTAGAAAATGTGCTAGTGATTTCTTTCTTTTTCTTTTTTTGTTTAACACACGCTACTTTATATTTATATTTATATATATTAGCGTTTAAACAATATGATTATTGTTGCACCTTCAACATGAATATGTAGATACGTTTTGAGCTTGCGCAATAAAATTTACATTAACATGTGTATGTGATTGATATCTATGTATGTGTCCGATTTACTTATAACCAAAGGCTCATCAAAAGTTAGTCTCTTTTCTTTGTCTTTTTCTTTTTTTCTCTTTCTCTCTGTCTTTCTTCTATGAAAACAAAGCAAATTATCTAAAACTAATTAATTTAATTATATAGAAATTATTCTCAAATGATAGATTTTTGTATGTTTCCTTATATGTCTGTAGACTCTAGCTGAGTTTCCACAATACTAATGATGATGATAATTGTCTTTCTTTTCTCTCATTTTTCCTAACCATTTGATGATTATTTGATGAATGTTATCGATTGACTTTAGTCATTTCACATTAGACTAATCAACTCGATTATCTTCCGGCACTCATCATCCGATTTACCGTTCTTACTGACAAAAAAGAAAAACCTTGATTTCTTGACCTCGAATATTATTCACTCATTGTTATACGATATGGGAGGGGGGTAAGAAAAAGGGGAGAAAATATGCAGAGATGATTTGATACGAATCATTTTTTTTTTTGTTAAAGAGTTGATGTTATTGATCAACTGTTCAATCAATTAAAGAAGATGGTGAATACATGACATTGATCGGAAGTTAGTGGATTAAAAGGAATATAAAGTAACATTGGTGTTGTTCATTCAATAGAGTCTCTCCTAATTACTTTAAATTCAACTGCTTTATTCAATGTCACTAACAGATGACAAGATCTAATTAAAAACTTATGAAGTTGAAAAATAAGTCTTTCATTATTATTTCAAAATTTTATAATAGTTTAGATAATGAATAGTTCAAAAGAATTACTAAACATAAATTTTCATTGAAATAGAAAATGTCACAATACCACTGAGAACATTATTATACATACATTTTTTTGACATCATCTCTATAGAGGCAAGTAGAATAACTAAAGAAGCTTTAGTCTCAGATCAAGTCCTTTTGTTTTTTCTTCTTCTCTGTGGCACTTGAATACACAACAACGTGTGTGTTTATTGTTTATCTATCATTTATGTATAAAATATGTTCATAGTATTTGCCATTTTTTTTCTTTTATACTATTTTTGTATTATTGTTATCATCTACTCAATATGACAGTTTTGATGGACTATATTGTATCTTAAACAAAAATATAAGAAAAGAAAAATGAAAAGTAGAAGTTGTAAATGTACAAGAAAACAATGACTGTGTATAGCAGCGTATTTGACTGATTAACAACATGAGTATTATGATGCTCGCATCAAAAACTAATCAACACAATCAAATTAATGAGAGGATAGGGAGATATATTGTTTAAATGATACCCTACTGAGTAAAAGAACAATTTCTTTTTATATACACATATGGCATAACGGTTAAAAGAATGAAAGAGAGACAAAGACTGATTAAACTTCTTTAATGAAAGTTTTCAGTTATTATCATTCGTGCGTTCATTTCTAGTTGATGTACTTCAACAGTTTGTTTCTATTCAAAACAAATGGAAAACCTCACACATTGTGAGAATACAATCTAGGGACATAGGAGTTTTATATGTGAAAAAGTAAACGATATTCGTTATGCACAAATAAACTATTTCATTCTGTTAAAATAATTAGTATCAAGATAAATCGATTTCAAAACATTTTTGAAATATTTGAATTACAAAAAAATTTTCCATTTTATACAGTATCTTTTTTTCCACACTCTTATTTTCTCGGATAATGCTTTTCCTTGTCACAAAGAGTTATTTATATTGACTTAAAGTTCTGAAAGCTGAAAACTTGCTAGAGCATGAAATTAATCGATCGTGCAAGATAGTGTTGACTCCATATAAAACGAATGGAATCAATGTTCTTTACAAACCAGTTTTAATTGAAATCATTATATTTAACGACTACTAACTTACGTTCTTCATATTGGACATTTTTTTGACTGTATTGATCTACTAATCAATTTTTAACTGTTTCTAACGAGTTGAACAAACAGCTGCTCTTTTTCTTTTAAGTTCAAATTGTTTCAATGCTTATTCTGAATTTCAATTATACTATACTGACTTTATGCGGAAAAAAAAGGAAGTGGCTAACAAATAACAGTTAAATTCATTTCTCTCTCTCTCTCTCTCCCTCTCTCTGTGTGTGTTTCTCTCGTTCTATTATTTCTTATTCCATTAAATGACTATTCACTCTATGTTTCTGAATTAAATTAAGCTTCAAAGTTTGTTTGGTTTTTTTATAAAAAAAATAAGAAAGGCACACTTGTACGGATGCGCCCCATTCCCTCTATATATTAGGTCATTGACCTCACCATCAAATATAGACACATGACGATGACAGAAGCGAGCATGAGTAGTTATGTCTAAGAGTCTCCACTATAAAACAAAGACTAAGAGAAACACAAAAGTATGACAATGAGCCCATTTTAAATATATTTCTAATGCACGGGCAATAAAAAATCATTTTGGCATAGTATAAGCACAACTAGTGCTTGTAAAAATTCAGAATTACATATGTATATCAATGGATAAAAAAAATAAAATGGCAACAAATCATTGAGTTGATCAATAGTATCGAATATACGCACATGTCAAAACTATTATTCATATCTGAAAAAATTATGATTATTCAATGTCGAATCACTTTAGTCTGTTCGCGATTTGAAATGATTATCTTGAATTAACAATATCAAAATAGAAATCTTCATATATTTTTTGTTTTTCTTCACTTGTAGATATGGTTTAACAATGCATTGAATAAATACTTTTTTTGATTGATATTGTTCAACATTCGTTTTGAAATGTTTAAAGAAATATATTTTTATTCTTTTTAAATTATTGATAAGTTGAATCGTACAATAGTTTAATGTAGTTTCCTAAACGCTAAAGTTTATAAAACAAAATGTATAATATCGTCCGCTATATGTATTTCTTTATTTCAAACAAATCAGCGTATATTTATCCTTTCTCTCTCATTCTGTCATCATCAATGCCATACTTAATTACTTATTTATTGTTTTATACTGACCCATTTACGCCCATCGCTTATTGAAAATATAATATAAGCATATAGGTTTAATAATAATAATAATAATAATAATGATGATGATCGTTATCTTTAATGTTTAAACACTAATTGTTCATTACTTGATGAATATATCCCAGCTGATTTGTTTTATTAAGCTTTTTCTTTTTAATTTTTTTTTTTATACATATGGTGAATAATAACACTTATCCAAAAATACGTATGTGATGGCATCATTTGTAAGCATGTACGAACTTTGACTCGTATTGATATGTGTACTTTATTGAGACAACAAATAAATGAACTATACACACTCTCTCATTCTCATTTCCATTTCATATGAAACAGTTCTATTTCTCTTATCAAATATGTAATTTGTTGCTCATTTGTATTCATTTTCTCTCATCTCTTCTAATTCTTACAAAACACACATATATTTGTACCAACAAAAGAAAGTCATCCACAAGCAATATGTCGTGTACGAAAGAAAGGGATGTTACGTCTCTCAACCTACTAACAAAGATCTTTAATCTCAAAAATATGGAAAAACTTTGTGGTTTCTTAGTAAATGACATATTTCCATTAAACTGTTGGTATCTTGTCTAAACTTTGTCTTTTTGAACAACAAAAAAATTAAGTTATAGTGTCCATCGAGCATCAAAGGACACATTTATTATTCAAATTCTTTTAGTCTCTTCCTATTCGAAATGATAAAAAAATCTACTAAAAATCTACAATTGAAAATGATAGTATGGAATTGAAATCTAGTAATCAGATTGACGATCGAGATTTCTTTACTCAATTCTAGTACGAATATTAGACAAAATCTTCTGATCATCTTGCACTTTCTTTTTTGCCACTTAGCAATATTTCATCGGAAAATGTAATATGTTAAAACTCGATACATACCTGTTGACAACTTTATTTGAAATCGACAATAGAATAGTGAAGTGTGTCAATCTTTCTGTATTATGTATAGTTGAACAAATTTTTTGGTGATGGTGATGTTTTGAAGTAAACGAAACTTTTTTTGTTATCGATTGCGTGAGTTTTCACTATTAAAATGTAAATAATCTGTATGGAAGTATATTCATTCGACCTGATTGTTCATATTACCACAACAAACTAGAGGCGGAATAATCAGAAAGAAGAAAAGAAGATTTGTGTGTGTGTTTTTTTTTCTTCTTCCTTTTCGTTTTCTCTTCTACTTAATATGGATAACTTTTTCTTTTCTGTTTTTTTTTTTCTTTTTCTGTTCGTGTATGCCACTTATGAATGTTCAATTGACGTTCATATGAACAAAGAATATGAGAACCGTTAATTCATACTAAAAAGTGTGTCAGTCATCATCACATCATCGTTATACGGTTCTAGTGAAAGGTAGAGAGCATCAATTTTCAAATATTTTTACAGTATCAGTTACAAATGAAATATCATCAATATCCCAAAAAAGTATTACAAATAGTATAAGCATTCCTAACATCACTACACAATTTGTTATTGTCCAACAGTAGTGTACAATTCTTTAGAAATTCTATTAAAATTAGAATTAAAATATTCAAAAACATTTTATTTCAATCAATATAGATGATTTAAAAATCTTTGCATGAATTGATCATTTCATGTCTTGGACTATGTCTCTGTTGTTGTTTTTTTTTTGTCTATCAATCCTAATAAAGATAATAAATATATGGTTGCGTGAGTCAGACTAATAAACTAAGTCCTTTTTTACAATTTTAATATGCATGTTTATGTCGTCAAGTTAATAATCGTTACATCTTTTATTCATTGTATCATTAAAATTTTTTGGATCAGTCGGTACAATTCTTATAAAGTCGCACGCTTTCTTCTTGAACCACGCAATATATACAAAAAAGAAAAAAAAAAATAGGGAAGAAAATCAAGCTTTCTTTTTATAGTCTACATGTTTGTCAGGGATTAGTATGAAAATTTAGGCAATTGAAATAAATCCACAATTGTTCTATATATAGAAATTCAATACAACTCTATACAGACAGATAGTCAAATTTTACAGAAAAAGGACGAAGAAAAAAAAATAACAAAATTCAGATTGTTCAAAAGCTTGTTTCCAACGATATAAAGTAAAAAAAAAATAAAATAAAAGAGGAATTGCTGCTGGTATTATTGAGCAGAAAGAAATAGAAGAGGTTTTTTTTTTCTTCTTCTTCTTCTTTTTTTTTGATAATCAATTTTAATGCATGAAAAAAAAGAACAGTGACATTCTCGTTTCTCATTGCCATTTTCAATCGTAGATGGGAAGTTTGTACTTATATTTAACAATATTGAAGCAAAAAAACAAATAAAAAATTTATATCTACTAAAGTATAGTTCAATTAACTTGAAAAATATTTAATATTATTATAAACGAAAGTGAACATTCAATCATATTGAACCTTGAACTTCTTCATATTGTTCATTTTTCCAATTTCCATATTTTATTTATATTTAGAGTTTTCACAGATTTAATAAAAAAAAAAAAAAATAAAATACATAATATTAGAGAAAATTATTACAAAAAAAGATTATTTTAAATGAATTTTTGTTATTAACAACTCATCGAGTAATATATAAAATAAATTTGAGACTTTTTAAACATTGACTAATAATAATAATTGATATGATCATATCTTTCAAAATACTCATTTATTTTCCATCTTTTTATCTTTAAAATTTTTTTTATTGCTAAAGATTGTTAATTAATTTTCTGTTAAAACAGTTCATAATTCTGTTGATATCAAAAAACGAAAAAAAAGAGAAAGAAAATAAAAAAAAATTGTTAATGTCTTTTTAAATGATATTATACCTTTCTTCGGTTACATAGACACATGTGTAAATGATAAATGAGCTAACTATTTTTATTTTATTTTAACAACGTGTTTTAAAATTGTTCAATGTAATTATATATCAAGGATCCTATACGTTATGATTATTTACTTGAAAATATTTATCAGTCAATAATGGTTTACAAGAAAAATGTCCCGCCTTCTACTGAATAGAAATGTTTTCAAATCTTTCTTGTTATTACTTCCGGCTATTGAATGTATCGAAACTAAGAAAAGGAAGAAAAAGAAAGAAAAAAAGAAGCTTTTATAATGGTAGTCTCTTTACTCAACCGTTACATTGAACTTTATTGCTTTTTTTTTGTGTTTTGTGTATATATAAAAGACAGACATAATGTCACTTGGTAGAGATGAATATAACGACGCAATATACCATTAACATCCTTCTAATATGCCGCCAAATACCGTTAGTCACTAATTTCACGTTTGATTTGAATTATAATGAACATATGTACAGATGTGTATGTGTCTGTAACATTTCTTTTCTTCATCTTCATTGTGTCAATGTTTCAAATTACTTAACCAAATTATCTTTTTAACAGAACAATAAATGAATGAATGAATGAATGAATGATTCAGCTGTTTTCTAAAAATCAAAAAATTCAATCACTCATCTTCACATGAGGATAGTTGATAAGATGAATGGAATAATCATGCTAAATCGAGTGAAACTGAGATGTTTGTAAGATTACGTTAATTAGTTAATGAGTTAAAAAAATAGAACATTTTAAATATTGGAAAAAAAACTAAGATTAATATTCACATTGTAATTTAGTGAGAAGGAATGAAATTGAAATTTGATCATCTAAAATAGGAAATTTTTTATATCGATTGATTTTTATCAAATTAGAGAAATACTTGAATATCTTATTATTTTAATCGAATATTTCTATCCTGACCATTTGTTCAGTAATTAAAAAAATGTTTACACGATCTGATCTTTTATGAAATGACGGTAGAAATGATCGATTAAACTATAAATAATTTAATATTTGCCTTCTTTTTTTTGCATAATGTGTTGTTCATCTCCTCTCCCATCATGTTGATTTTCAATTTAGAAATGCTAAAAATAATGTGTATTTTGAATAAAAAGGTGTTTGTTATCTATATTACGTTATTCGATGATTGTTTCACGGGACGTTTGTTCTATTATATGGCAGAGTGTAGAATTCAATTGTTTTATATAAAAATTATGTCGATATTCATCCATTTTCAAAAAGAGTTAAGAAAAATATATCAAATGAAATAAAATGATGACAATGATTTACAACAATCAATTGTGAAAATGGTTATTTATGTTGCCCAAGGATATTTACACATACAGATGATTAATGATAGAGGAGGAAATGATGCAAAACGCGGTGAATAAACACCTAATGAATGATATAATAGAATAATCGTTTGAAAAAACTTTCTAGATAAAAATGAATGTTCAAGACAAGAAACTAATCAATCAATAAACAACATCCTTTTCTGACTTCATCATCGTTAAGTTTTTCGTTTTAAAACTGAAAATTTCGATTATTATGTCGACAGACATTTAGCATTTATGCTGGGAATTTTGTTTTTTTGTATTTTCTTTACGATCTTTTTTTGCGAAAAGAGAACACCAAGGTCCAGCAACCTACTCATCGTGGAGAACTTTTGAATAAGCCACAGTGTTCTATAGATACTGAAAACTGACCATTGCACGTTCTTTACTCAATTAAAGATCCAAACTCGGTGGTATAAGCGCCATAAGTGGGCAACAAAATGGCCGTTGGACTTGGATTATTATTGCTAGTTTTTATTCGGTGCCATTTAGTCAGAATCTCTCTTTTTCAAATTTTCTTCATTGTTCTTTTATCTTATAAGCAGTTTAAAGAGTAAATCAAAGCAAAAATACAATGCTCAGAGCCTACTAATAGGATCTGCTTGGAACAGTAGGCTTAATCAGAGACAAAGTCTGTCGACATCGCAACTAGTGCGCAGCGCAATTGCAATCAATTCTTCGAAGAGTGTTTCATTATAATTGTGTGGAACCGATCAACCGACTGGTATTGATTTCGATATCATCTTTTACATCTGAATATTAGTTTTTTACATAGCTTAATTTAACTTAAAAAGTGTTTTTTGTTTAGATAATAACATTGTGAATGAATGGAGGTTTGTGAGCAAAAACCCATTACAAATTTCATATTGCATATCGTTAGAGTGAGGCATAGGTGGGTAGTGTGGAACGTAGCCAGTGACATGTTGAACTTCGGTTTAAAAATTCAAGCTGTGAGTGATGCAGAAATGCTTTGCATCGAAAGCCGAAGGGATGCCAGACACAGTGCAAAAGCCGACCGGGTTACTATTAATTCTAGGCGTGCGATAAATGATGTTGATAGCTGGAATCGGTGAGCAAAATCTGTTTCGTGTTCGTGGCATAGAGATTTCCTCAGACTTTTTTAAATGCCGTTCTATCGATCTAAACCAAACTTTCAGTAATGCAAGCCCATTTCATGAACAGGTTGTGATAAACTGTGTCAGACCAAAATACGTAGTGGTCCTGAAATTACAGGCGATACAATAAACTATTATCTTTTTCAAATTAAAAGACGGGTAGTGCAATGTCATGACTTATATCCCAAACGTGATAAAATCCCGACCGGGATAATTTGTATAGCTCGATCGATCTATATAATCAATCAATCATTTTTCTGGCCTTCGCTTAACAATCAAATAAAAAACAGAAAATGCCATTCGAAAGAGGATTCAAAACTGATTCAGATTCCATGGAGGTCGGCTATATGCCTCGCTTGAGGTACTGTATACAAATTCGATCAAAAACCACGTCTTTTGATCGGAATATAAAATATATCCGGTTTTTGATTTTTTTAAAAAAATTTCGTTTTGGACAAAAATAAAAGCTGCCTGCTGGAATCCAAAACCGCCATTGGATAGGACCATCAAAACTGACTCAGAAAATAGAATATATAAATACTGTCGTTCATTGGTTAACGGAACATTTCATTTTCTTAATTACCAAAGTTGTGGATGTGGATCTCTTTCTATTAGACCACTGACTTGATCTAACGGCAATTTTTCACACGATTCTTTTATATCTCGAAGAAGCTAAACTAAATGAAAATACATAAAGTTTTATGTATTTTTACATTATTTATGTATTTTCATTTAATTTAGCTTCTTCGAGATATAAAAGAATCGTGTGAAAAATTGCCGTTAGACCAAGTCAGTGGTCTAATAGAAAGAGATCCACATCCACAACTTTGGTAATTAAGAAAATGAAATGTTCCGTTAACC
>CAJNOQ010000515.1:5429-48424 GCA_905250885.1 Didymodactylos carnosus | reverse complement strand
GTGAAAAGTTCTGCTCAAGTCTTGGCTATTGAACAGCGAAAATCGCAGGTCTCTATCTCATTCCTATCAAAAGTTATTCAAAAAATGCCCACGGGTCTTGTATTTTTGGATGGATAGTAGTTAACAGTATTCTATCAGCTAAAATATGACAAAAATATCGAAAATATATCTATTTGTTTTTTATTTTCTAAATTAAAACTGAACAGTTTTTATATACACAAAAATATAAAAGATGCCTATCTGTACATTAGAATTCTGACTAGAATAAATATTTCAACACCTAGAGGGAAATATTATTATACGTTCGTAGAAATTATGGATTGTGCATGATCTAAACAAAATAGCAATATACTTTTAACATTCGTTCTTTCATATAGTACATATGTTCTTTCTTACCAATAAATTCTTTAACACCTTTCTTCTCTTCTTCCGTTCGAAATGTCCCAGTAATAGCTTCATTTTGAATTAATGGTAAAAATAACTGCACAAATGAATTATCATATGGAGGACCAATCATTTCTAATACCTAAAAAGAGTTTTATATGATAAAATTAAATCTATCATTATCCATTAAATATCTACTTCAAAAACAAAGTGTCGAATAAGTGATACATCAGTATCTTGTTGTTCCCATCTCTTTTTGATATATTTTAATATTGGATGAACATATGAACAACTTAACATGTGAACCATACGATCTAAAACCGTTTTCTTAAAATCAAGCTAAAATTAAAGTGAAAATATACAATAAGATTTCTTCCTCTATAACCATGTTTATAACCTTGTGTTCAATAGAAAGTCAGATGAACATGATAATGATGTACTTACTTGAACAAGTACATCGAGTTCAGTAAATGCCGCTTCAAATAATCTTATTAATAATTCAAATACTTTTTCATGCAACAAAAAATGAAGACTAACAATCTAAAGAAAGAGAAAATACGATCATATCATCCTAAGAGTATAAAAAAAGAAAACATGGACTCTTCAACTTACTTCATCAATAATAATGAGATGTACAGGCGTTGTGTCTTGATTTAATTTAAAATAACTTGCATCTAATAAAATAGACTCGATCCATTTCAATACACCAGCAGCCACAACAGGAAATCTACAAAAAAAAGAAAAACTAGACAATTTTAAAGAATAAAACATTCTTTACACTATAAATTTTACCTTAAACATTTATATAATTCATTAAGATCACTAATTAATTCTGTTGTTGATTTTGTATCGGAACAGATTGTCTGAGCTTTTTCTAATGCAACAAATGTTTGCGATAATTCTTCTTTACTATTAACAACACCTTTTCGTAAACTCTAATAAACATGTTCTATGATAATCAGTATGAATAAAAATAGTTAATAAGCCGATAAATTTACTTTTTTATTGGCTTCGGCCACACTTGATGCATAGGCTAATAACTGAATATATTTTGGACGATGATCAGGATTTAACTTGGAATTTGGATCAAATAATGCATTTATCAAGAGTTCTATAGCATATTGCAATATTCAAATTATTTTAACAGATATGATTATTTATAACTTACCAATAAATTGTGGTTTACGAATCAAATCAACAGGTGGGGCATCTGTTCCCTGATAAATTTTGTACAACTAAAACATATTATAATAGTAGAGTAACTAAGGGTATTATTAAAAAACGGGGACAACCACGAGTACCCAAGAACACCCCCCAAGTTAAAATCGGAGTTTACCAGTTGACAGAACTCGTTGTGCTAAGTATAGCAACGCGTAACGAACACCCCAAAACGTTTTTATAGTTTCACTTTTTAAAAATACATTTTCAATGAACATCTACGAACATCTACAAACATTCCAAAAAAAGGATAAGCATACCCAAAACTGTCAAATTCATCTCCGGGCTGTTCTGAGTCCTAGCTCATAAAATGAATTTGACACACTGTTTTGGATATTCGTTACGCGTTGCTATACTCAACTCCACGAGCTCAATCGTCTGGCTAATTCAGATTTTAACTTGAAGGTGTTCTTGGGTACTCGTGGCTGTTCGTGTTTTTTAGTAATATTCAGTAACTAGGCAAGATAATAACTAACTTACAGCAATAACATCAGCTGGATTTAGAGCATTTTTTGTTAACATTGCACACAATGGTTGATAAACCTTTGGATATTGAGTTGTACCATCTAATGTTAAAGCGATTTCTGTTACATTATGACCTCTAAATAGAATATTATCAGCAAGAGATATTCAATAAAATGATAGTCATACGTTGCTCTCGCATGTGATTCAATTTCTTCTGCTATTCGTCTAACAATCATCGATTTGGCATCGGCAGCCAATGATGCTAAGACAGTTTGTGCATATAAATAGGTATGCTCACTATGACATGCTAATTTCTAGACAAAAAGACAAAAAAATGAAAATATACGAAATGAGAAATGAAGAATAGGACAATAAATACATACAACAAGTTCTTGAATATTTCGTTGCCATGTATCATTGTCATTGTCTAATGTCCGCTGTATTGTTGTCATTAAAACTTTGGTAAATACTTCAACTTGTTGGGCGGCAACAGGCACAGATGTTATTTCATGCTCATGACCACTGTCAACTAGTAACTAAAACAAGAAAATCAATCGACACTACATTGCTTAAATGAACACGATAAATCGCGTACTTTAATAGTAAAATTCAACATTAAACAATTTGGATATTCTTCAGCTAGTTTATAAATCATCGATCTCCAATTGGAATGTTCCGTCATTTCCGTTAACCAAGATGGTGCCTACAGATGCATAAAAAAAAAGTAGAAACTATTCGACTAACGAGGGAACATTTCCAGGTTTCATTTCCCGTTTTGACTTATTCATATCTCAATCGATAGAGTATATCGAGATAGTAAAAAGCCTACAAGAATTTTTATCCCCGACTCTTGAAGATCCAGTTTTCTGTAAAACCAGTTTTTCAGAAACTCTAAAAAATAATCAAAACTTTTCTTAAGGAGACATAGTTGTAGCGCGCACAGTTTTAATTAAAATGAGATCTCTCCCAACTCTACACGACATTTCTTTGCAAAGTTATAGAATTTATAAGAAAGCCCGAAATTAATTTCTTCTTATTTCTGTAGTTTTGAGCTGACAATGAATATTTAGGGCTTTTCTTGTAAATTCTGTAACTTTGCAAAGAAAGGTCGTGTAGAGTTGGGAGAGATCTCATTTTAATTAAAACTGTGCGCGCTACAACTATGTCTCCTTAAGAAAAGTTTTGATTATTTTTTAGAGTTTCTGAAAAACTGGTTGTACAGAAAACTGGATCTTCAAGAGTCGGGGATAAAAATTCTTTTAGGCTTTTTACTATTTCGATATACTCTATCGACTGAGATATGAATGAGTCAAAACGAGAGATGAAACCTGGAAATGTTTCCTCGTAACTATAATTCTTATTTACCCCTCCTTCATCGAAAATACTATCCGCTTTTTTTGTATCAAAATTTTTTTCAATTAATGTTTGTAAATGTTGTTCAATCATATGTATCACATCCGATGCTTCAACACCCAATAGAATAAGCCAATCGGCCATTAATGTTGCTGTTTGTGCTATAGCCAAATAATTATCTGTTAATAATTCAATTACTTGATCGGGTGCACCACCAGAACGAAAATAGCTAAATAATACAAATTTTAATTAAATTACAAATACAACAAGAAACAATTTACGTTTTAATTGTTTCAAAAACACCCGGCTCCATAATATAATCGGTACTGGAAAATAATTCCAAACATTGGTTTTGTATACGTTCATCTTCAGCATTTTCAACATCGCCCATTTTTTTATCTATAACAACCATCTGTAGTAGTAATGAACACAGATTAAATTTTCGTACGTATATTGAATTTAGTAAAAATATTATTTCGTATGTTCTCTTTTTCATATTTATTAGAAATGAAAAAACAAAAGAGTAAAAAATTTAATGTACAATGTGTTTGGTAGCCGGTCGTATATATTTTTTTAAATTTTGATCATAATAATTTATAATTAAATATCAAACAACCACTTTTTATCAGAGGTGGGCAAGTCCCAGTCCGGATTAATAAGTTTTTTTAACCGGATTAAGACTTGACTGGGACGCCTGCGAAAATAATCCATCCCACTCAAGTCTCAGCCCTTCAACTTTTGAACTTTAGCGTAGGGAAAAATCTTTGCTATAAACATTTAAAGAAACAGTGTCATTTCGATAAAAAGATACAAGACAAAACATGTAATCATAGAAACGAATGAGAAAAAATGTCTGACTCAGACTGACCTCGGACGGATGTTTATAGGACTGATACAGAATAGTTAGGTTTTGAACGGACTAGAACTGAGCTGAGACTGAGACTTGACTCTCACTGAAAAGCCAGAGGACTTGTCCATCTCTGCTTTTTCTACATAAATTGATTAAACGTTGAAAACGAGAATGATGAACTAAACTATAAACAACTTGTAGTTGTTGAGTCATCCATCAACAACGATAAATTTCATTAACTCATCTTCATATTTACCATTGGATATTTGTATATAAAATTGGATATAAGTTTCTTAACAAATAGGACTTCATGCACACGCACATAGTAGGTTGGATACCGTCAATTTAAATAACTCACCACTTAAAATACTGAAATGGAAAACGATCTATGGTTCTCGTTTGACTAATCATATATGTCATTTTTTTTGCCCATTATTAGTAGTATATATCGTCTATAGATGGAAAAAGTATTAAAATTGAATTTCCAGATTATTATCCAACAAAAGCTATATTTAATCTTGAATTAAGATATATTATAGAATGCATGATGCAAACTAGATGATGAAAATAGAATATATTGAACTATTTTCAATAATAATTGAAAGAAAAGATCCCCCATTTTTGTTGTAATCACATCTGAAATAATTCAAATAAGAATTGTTGATATGTGTCTTGGAAATATTGTTAAAGAAAGAAGAGAACGGAACTTATAAACTAATATACTAAGTTTGAATAAAATGTAATTTTGTCAATCTGTTTTTTATGACGTACTCTTTGGTATTTATCCGGATGTCAAGAGAAGTTTTGATAATCAATATTTGGTTATTAATTTAAGATCTATAACTGATAAGCTTATGATAATGCGTTTGACAATTATCAGTGGCTCAAAATTGTCATTTATTAAAATTTTTTTGAACCATATGGATGTGAAAATACTTGTGCTGTTAGTGTTTATCTAATATGTGCACTGTATGCGCTCTGAAAGAAAACCAGAAAGGCTATGGGATATTTTACCAAAAAAATCATTCCATTATCCTGTTGTCAGCTGATTGCTTTTAATGGCTAAAATACTATTCTTTTGTTCAATTGTGATTCTAGACTGCCTCTTAAAAGAAGTTAGTTCATAATATATCAGATTGGTCTTCAATGAAGCATTTGTGAGCTACACTATCTCAAAAATACCTGATGGGACTCATTTGTCGTGGCTGTTCAAAAGCGTGCAAATGTTATTTTTTTGTTAAGCCTTTCTAGAGATCAAAAAAGTTTTCGGATTGTTTTTTCAAATAATCTTGATCTGGTATCGGGTTTTTATTAAAATTTTTGCCTTCTCGGATACAGCACTTTTTTATTTTTATAGGGTGCAAGATTTGGTTTCGCTAAACGTACACCCAAATTGAGAAGAAAATGTTTTTTTATAAATTGTTCTGCCTTTAGTGTGTTTTAACCCTGATATTAAGCCGCACGGACTCCCCTAGGTATCAGACGAAAATTGCATAGATGGAAATATGAGGGTTAACACTCCCCGGTTTAAATTATACGAGCAAGTCTGGTATTACTGTTGTCACATGCGTAATCTATTTTAATAATTAAATTGCGTTATATTTCCTCCTTGTTTTCGTTTAAACTCATTTAGTTACACTGTTTTTGTAGTTTTTCTATTCACGTTCATGTATCTGCTTTTTTAATCATGAGTGTTGTACCAACTTTGACATTATTTAATGAAAGTTCTAATTTCAAACTCTCCATCCATTTTCCTCATGATTATTGGTCACCAGGTAGTTTACAAAAAACATTACATTCTGTTGAGCACATCTACGATCATAAAATTCGCTATATGATGCAGAATGACGCGAAACTATTTTCCCATGATCGTTTCAAAAATCTACCATCGTCTATTGGTCAAGCAATTAAAAAAAGTGATACACCTCAACTATGTATCCTCATCAAGTCCGTTAGTCAATCTAAACCTTCTCCGCAATTAAAACAACAGAAACAAGAAGAAATTACAAGTTAATACTCAGTAAAACCTCTTTTAAAAAATCAACTAAGTACAATAATAGCAGTTGACATTAAACCATTCAAAGATCTGTTCTACCACAGTATAAAACAAAGTCAGAATCAGGTAAAGAAAGGTAGGTTATGTCAATAATTGCAGAACAATAAATTATAGCGTCTAGTATACAAATCTAGGTATTTTCTCTTTTTACGACAGAAAAATAAACATTCTTGTATCATTTCTGTACGTTGTAATTTAACGCTTTACGTAAACTATTTCAGATATCGTTCATCTCATTCAAAACGTCGGTTGTTCTTTCAAGGTTTTCTTGCGACTCATTTTGAAAAGAATTTTTATAGCATACCTCGTCTTAGATAATCATGTTAACATCATGAAAGATAAAAAGAACACATTTATTCATGAAAAATGTCCAATTACGAAAAACTTGCCAGTTTTTATCTGTAGAAAATGGACTGGAAATGAAAAACATTTGGATCTTCGAACAACTACGATAAAAAATGGATATGTTTGTCGACGAATAGACAATCAACAATTTTAAATAATTCTCGTGAAAAAGTGGAACTAATTGGAGATGAGAGCAATACTATTATTGTGAGACGGAAACAAGAAGGAAAGGTCAAGAGTAAAAGAAGAAAAATCAATCGACAATCACCACTGTCATCATTATTAGTAACAACAACCTCACAACCAACAACCTCAACAACCATTAGCACACAAGCATTTCTAGGTTAGAAACTCAAAAATTATCACTTTTTCCGTAGTAAACTGTTTTGGGATAATAACATCTCAAGTCATTTGTTATTAAAAGCATAAAAAAGCACCAAAAACAAAACACAAAAATGTACATTGAAGGATAACATCGAGTCATTGCACAACTTCAGTCATTGTGTAGAACAAAAGCATCAAAGAATAGCTGAGGAATGTCATCTTCGGTTTAGATGATTAATGACACTTCAAATTAATTTCAAACAATGGATGTTCACGAAGCAAAATTGCTGACAAATAAACACTAAATTCTTGGTCATTCAAGTTTTTTTCAAGTTCTAGACGAAAGGAACAACAGAGATGAAATTGAGTTAGAAAAACTAACTACGATGCAAACCCTGTACAATATAACTTCACTTTCTGGTTTTAATCATTTATGTCTCACTTTTATGCTTTTCTTTGCGTTCATATTTAGTTATCCATTATCTGTTTCATCATCAACAACGTTCGATCACGACTTAACCGATAGTGAAAACTTTTAAAATCATGAAAAAAAGAAAAATGTGACTATTATCGATGAAACAACAATTAATCGTCACTCTGTCTATTCATCTACACAGTAAATTATGTCAATTGTGATTATTACAAACAACAACACACACTATCGTGTTCAATGCCATTGACATTACAATTTTCTTTAGGATTTCTTTTCCATTTTCTCAATGGTTATACAATCAAAGTTAACTAGTTACGGTCGTCTACATTTTTTGTTATATTAGCACTAGTTTTATATGTCGAATTCATTCACATGTATTTGTTTTCAACAAATAATCTTCATGAACTTATCCTAGTTGTTAAGTATCGTAGTAAGAAAAATGAAATGAAAATGACAACAAAATATGCACTAAAGATAATGTTTCAAAGACACGTTGTACTTCTATCAATAAGTATACTAGGCACGTTTATCGGTATAATATAATTGTTAAAAGATAACACCGCATACAAAGTTCAAAAATTATTGAACAAATGTAAGGTGATTATAATTCAAAATTCAAGTAAGATTTTATTTTTGATTTATTTATATATGGTTAGATAGAGCACATCAAACTGAGTAAGAAAAGTTGATTTTATTTTTTTAAAAAGGCTTTTTAGGAGCGAAAAAAAATTTAAAAAGCTTGATGGGACTGAATTTGTTCAAAATTGCTAGTGTCAAAAAATTCAAATTTTTCGCTTTAAGTCTCGAAACTAATTAACTATTAATAAAAACTGAGTATAGAAGAAATGTTTGATTGAGTCTGGTTGATATAAACAGACACGTTAAAAAGACACCACTTCATTTTGTAAATCTATGTAGGTTTTTTTGCTGCAGAGATATAGTCAAATATTTTATCTAATTCAATCCATCGTATCAGTAGGCACAAAAGTATGAAAGTATAGCATGAAAAACTGAGTCAAATGATATATATTTCGAAATTTTTAGTTGTTTTTTAGTTTTTGTTGAAAATCTCAGTAATTTTTCGCGGTGAAAATTTGAAAAAAAATTAAAGTGGTCGAATACGACAGAAATGTACATTATTCGACTCCATTTTTGACGCCGATTCAGAATATGATATTTTCCTTGCATTAAGTTGACTTCTGGTGAAAAAAATAATGAATTACTCGCCTCTGATTTAGAAAAAATAAACTTTCAGTAACGAAACGAATTAAAAAAGAATATATTTTTCTATACTCAGTTTTTGATAGTGAATTTCAAAAAAATTCGTTTCAAAACTTGAAAATAAAGTGGAAGTGAACGAAAATTGGGAATTTTTTAATACTGTGGCAAATTTGAATAAATTCAGATCTACCAAAGTTTTTAATTTTTTCTCTTCTAAAAAACATTTTTAAAAAAATGAAATCAACTTTTCTTACTCAGTTTGATGTGCTCTATCCAAGTATATATAAATAAATCTAAAATAAAATCTTACTTGAATTTTGAATTACGGTCGCCTTAAAAATCATATGTAATGATTTGATTCACCAATGTGTTAAATGCTTAAAACTTGATTAAAACTCATTATCTTAAACGTATATTCTATAAAAAACAAACTAGTTCATGTTGTAATCTATAGTTCTTTTTGTGCAACAAAATCCAAGTTAGTTACCTTCAATTTTGATAATGGTCAATTGTTTGTATACATGTCATAAACAGATATGTTTTTGTATAAAGATCATTTCAAATTGAAAAATATATCAGTTGATTGAGACGAACGATGATGATGATAATTTCTTACAAACACAACAAATAATCAGATGTATAGTAAACCAAATAAATAAGAATGTATTTTCATGGCAATATATATCATAAAAATAAACTAGTTTAGTCCAAAAACCTGAAAAAAATAGGAAAAACTCTCATATTTGTACAGAATCAATTCATTTTCCCGATAATCGCCTAAAAGTAATAACTACTGAAAAATTCCCAATCTTCTTGAAACAGCACAGGCACGATCAACGCTGAAGCGTGTCTTAACTAAAAGAATTTTGAGCAGTAGATAATTGAAGTTAATTTGAGGAACGTGTTTCAACTTCGAGAGAGAAAAAATAGACGATGAATTTTGTATGAGTTTATGCTAAGCACTATCTATTTTTTTAAAAACAACAAAAAAGACCAAAAAAAAATACAAAAGAAACAAACATCATTCGCGTTCACAACATGGTGTTAACAAAAAATAAAAAATAAAACTAAACCGTATGAAAAAAAGCACCAATAACAACCAATAAAAAATGGACACATATTACTAGGAATTTTTTTCTTTATCAATCATTTCTTTTGATATTCTATGTACGGCATCAACAAATATTTTCACATTGTCTACGGGTACATCAGGATATATTCCATGTCCTAAATTCGCTATATATTGTTTTGTACCAAATTCTTCTAACATTTGTCTCACATAGAGTTCAATTTGATTTTTATCGATTGAATAGAGTACACATGGATCTAGATTACCTTGTAATACTGTTTTTTCATCATCAGAATTAAATATGTGTCGAGCATTAGATGGTTGAATTGTCCAATCTAAACAAAAAAATTCTAAATTATTATTACATTTTTACTTACGAGGGAAGGTCCCCAAGTGTTACTCTCATTTTTCAATGAGACATATCCTAATTTGTAGAGCTCCACGAGCTGATTACGATAGCATAAAGTATTTTCCTCCATGGCTCTTGAAGATTCAGTTTTCTGTAAAACCAGTTTTTCAGAAACTCTAAAAAATAATCAAAACTTTTCTTAAGGAGACATAGTTGTAGCGCGCACAGTTTTAATTAAAATGAGATCCCTCCCAACTCTACACGACATTTCTTCGCAAAGTTATAGAATTTACAAGAAAGCTTGAAATTAATTTCTTCTTATTTCTGTAGTTTTGAGCTGACAACGGACATTTAGGGCTTTTCTTGTAAATTCTGTAACTTTGCAAAGAAAGGTTGTGTAGAGCTGGAAGATGTCTTATTTTAATCAAAAATATGCGTGCTACAATTATGCCTCATTAAGAAAAGTTTTGGTTATTTTTTAGTGTTTTTGAAAAACTGGTTGTACAGAAAACTGGACCTTCAAGAGCCATGGAGGAAAATACTTTATGTCATCGTAATCAGCTCGCGGAACTCTACAAATCAGGATATGTTCCATTGAAAAGTGAGAGTAACACTTGGGGACCTTTCCTCGTTAGAATAGAGAAATCAATTCGACATTTGATGTCAACATTACCTAAACTGACAATATCATATTTTAGATCTCGAATTAATTCCATGGCATAATGGGCATCTTTAGCAAATAATCCCAATGGTATTTGTTCATTATTTATTTCATTTCGAATTTGTTTTAAATATGGATAAACATATTCTAAGAATAATTCTTCATTTAATGCTTGACAATAAGATTCAAATATTTGAATAAGTTGAATTCCATTCAAAATTTGTTCTTTCAAATATTCGATTGTTAGTTCAGTGATTAATTTCAACAATTGATGTGAACGTTCACGATGACAATAGAGCCAACGTTTTAGTTTTGACATTTTGGCTGCTGTTGTACCTAAAACATAAAATTAGATTCATCAAAAAATATATATCATCTCACTAGACACCAAAAGAGTCGATATTTAACTTCTAAAAATGTCTGATCTATTCAAAATAAAGTACCTTTTCCCTCAATAATAAAGCACATTAACGTTAATGGCCCTCCACTGAATCCAATAAGAGGACATTGTCCATCTAACTCATGCCTCGTCTTTACAATACTTTCGTAAACATATGATAAACTTGTTTTAATATTGTATTGTTTTTCTAACAATTTTAGAACATCATCAGGTTCGGTTAATGGTTCTTTCAAACATGGTCCATCTTTTGGTGACATTTCCATTTCGAAACCCATTGCTTGTACGAGAACAACAATGTCTGTAAACAAAATAGCAGCATCTAAATCAAAACGTTTCACTGGTTGTAGAGTAATTTCTTTGACATAATCAGGTGATTGAATTAGTTTAAAAAAGCCATGTTCAGTTAATAATTTTTTAAATTCTGGTAAATATCGACCAGCTTGTCTCATTATCCATACAGGAACACAATCGATTGATTCACCACGACATGCACGTAGGATACGATTATTTTTTAGTGGCGGAAATTCATGTAAGGTCATCTAAAACAGATAAGAAAAATTGAAAGTTGCTACTCAAAGAATAAATCAATGTTTTTAATCAACTTTTGCTGCTAAATGCATTCAACTTTTCCTTTGTTATCTATGGCATGGATAGTTGGATCACCACGAGTAGCTGTCAATGGGTAATGAAAACTTTTCTGGTATACATGACATATTTCATCACATAGTTTAGAAGATATAGATATAGCTCACAGGAGTAAAAAATGGTTGGTCGTCTAAGAGCTATTTTACATAGAAGATAACACCGATAAAGATGAAATTAGCATCAGAAGTAGATGATATTTTACACTACATCAGCTTTTATGCTTTCAAAAAATTCTCTTACTTCAACTGGTGGCAAATAGGACAGCGACAGAGTATATGAAAAATCTCTCGAAGTTTTTGTCACACGAGTCATTTATTACAAGAAAATCGACTTATAATAGCCTTGATTATCACTTAAACAAATGTTCAGTACCACTTTTCGATAAAAATTGGGAAAAAGAAATATATCAAGGTTAAATCACCTTGTGAAATTGTCAGACACGCTTCACTCTGACCAGAAAAATGTGGGCTTTCTTATGAGAAAAGAATGAAGTTTTTACTACTTTATAATTTTAAGCTTAAGTCGTTGTGTCAAGCTCAAAACACTCGTATCTATCGTTCTAAAACGTTAAAATTTAGAAACGATGATTTTGCAAAAAATTGCTTCTGGAGAATATTTCTTTTTTCTTGGATAAAGACTGGACTTCATCAAGACTAATGAAACTTATAGGCTTTATAGAGAATAATGAGGGCTATCTGTATCACTTACTGGATGTCTCTGAAGTATGCTGTGTTCGAAAGAAAATCTCCAACACACAGTGAGATAAACTTTTTTCCTCCACTTTGTATCGCATTTGAGGGTTCTTAAAACTTTCTTCTGCGAAATGTGAAACAATATAAAAGTGCAAAAATCAATAAAATTTCGAAATATAGGTCTAAGAAATATTGTGAGACGAAATGGCTCCTATTTTAGTGTGTTCTTCACTCTATATGCTGATGTATAATTATCTCGATTTTGAAAAAATTATTGCTTTTGAGCCAGAAAAAAGAAGTTACGACTAACCTTCGCACAGCCATGATTTTACCACTTGCAGTTTACAGAATTAAATAAAATACGCTTGAGACTATAGAAAATCTAAAGGGTGAGATTGATCAATTTTGAAATGTGACATAACGAAAAATGGCGGTACGTTTCTCCTGTGACAAAGTCACACTCTAATATATTCTGAAAACAGATTTTCGGTGATATTTTCTTTCCTTATTTAAAATTGAAGATACGAGTGGATGTAATATCATATGTTTCTTATCTATTCATATTTTGTTTTCTTCTGTATTCCTTAACCGATCGAATGGTAAAATCACCCCTTTATTATTATGTACATTCTGAGGTTTAACGGTTACTTAAGTATCGACAATAGATGACCATTGTCCATCAGAGGGGCAGCAAAATTGTGTTTCATATTGCAAGAAAGTCTTTGATAGGTAGAGCTAAAGGAAATTTCGAGGAGTAATGCACGTCTCTTTTGTTTCTAAAGCACATGTATATGATTACAACGTGTTAGTGTGAGTTATATATTCAAATCAGTAGTTTCAAATGGTTTTTACTGAACACGGTATTTTATGCTTATCATATCCTAGTTATCTGAACTTTCACCTATTCATTCTCTCCAAACACCTGAGCAAAGAAATGACCCGTTTTTGTAGTAAACAGATCACACTTCTGCATCCCTGTTATTCATTTCTCTCAACAGATAATAACTAACTCACAGACTAATCTGATCTTCAAGTTCTGCTCTCTGTAGATATTTTGTGAATGAGTTGTAAGTTTTGAAAGTCGACGTCTTATAGAAGATTAAAATTATTTTTTATTTCATAATGTGTTTGAATATTTTTCGGATTTTTAAACTCATCTTGATTTGACCTAACTAAATTTGTTTTACAATCGCTTTTCAGTTCAGAAAAATTCGAGTCTAAGAAATTTGGGATAGCATTTAATAACCAGAGAACCTCGTCAACTAATGCACCGAGCTTTCACTCAGACTTACTTTTTCTAGAGCTGTTTTTAATGCTGATCACGAATCTGATAATCATTTTGGTTCATATGCTTTTCATAGACAGGGCTACAGAAAACAGACGTTCAGAGATCCATGATAATCTCTGCGCTGAAGGTAGTATGACTCCGGCAAACTCTAAAACCACATCAAGTTGCCTGTGTTTAAATATTTTTCAAAACTACCAAACAAATTGCTCATACAGTTATGAATACAGTCATTATAAAAATTCTTAAGAAGCAAAAGGACCGTGCCTACGGCTTACAAGAATACTGAACCTTAAAATTTTTGTAACTTGATGAGAGCTTGTTTGGCAGGTCTGAGAACTTGTACATGCAGGCAGCTCGATGTGCTTTAGACTTTGGCGGTATCTAACAGCTATAAAATCTTTACAACCTAATGTCAACACGGCAAAGTCGATTCATATGCGTTTTTTGGCAGTGACTTTTCTTCTAGAAAAATGCACATTTATTCTTGGAATCTATTGCTTGCTAAATCCATCAATGACGTTCAATCAGAGCTTAAACATAAAATGGAATAGCTGGCGCAACTTTACAGTTGCTGAAGGCATGGCGTCCACTTTCGTTTTTATGGCGAGAAGGCGATATATAACAACTTTGATTGGCAAAAACACTGTATACGTTGCTGATACTGTATGATACATCATAGATGGATACTCCGGCTAGAGTCCTGCTGGTTTAACCCGATCCCGATTATTTTTGTACCTCTACGAGTAGAAATTTACTAATGTTAAAATGAGAGAGAGCACTACTGAGATTTTCGAACCCGATCCCGGTCCGGTCTCGAGATTTGAAACCCGTCTCGAACCCAAACCCACCAGAACGTTTTCGGGAACTCCAACCCGATCCCGATTTTTTCAAATAAAACCCGTCCCGAAGCCGCTCGAACCCGAAATATTTTTTTTCTAGTGAAGTAGTGCTCTCTTTCATTTTAACATTAGTAAATTTCTAGTCGTAGTGGTATAAAAATAAAATTCACTTGGTCGGTTGTACGTCTAGTGCGAAACACCTGTCTGTTTTCCATATTTTTCATTCTTTTTTGTTTATTTCGAATTGTCGCTTGTCTCCCCCTATATCAAACTAGAAGAATCGGGACCGGACACAAACCCGATCAGATGAACTGAAATCCGTTCCGAACCCGAAAAAAAGCTTTCGGGATCGGATTAAACCTGCAGGAGTCTAATGTTCGCTCTACAAAACTCAGTTGTTAGAAAAGTTTTAGAGAATTAATTTTCGTTGAAAAAAACTTTCAGCAAAAAAAGTGCACAATTTCAATCCATTATAACCGGTGCATGCCTACCTGAAACTCGATTCGTTCCGATTCTATGGTCGGTTGTGACTCCCGTCACCTTTTTTTAACCCGTACTGTATTATAGTTTGATCTAATCTAATCGATTGTTACCGACTGAGAGCAAAACGAACGCACTGGTGATTTTTCTAGGACTTTTCATATGACCGTGATGTTTCATCTGAAAATAATAATATATATTTGTTTCTCTAAAAATAATACTTGCAAAATTCAAGTTTTTTTCTTGTGACCCCCAATATGATAGCACCGGAAAACATTGTTTTTTTTTAAAATTAATATATCAGATTCAACACATAGCCTTTGATACGGCGTATAATGTCCTGAATGGCAACAATTTCTGTCAGATTTTACCCATGACTTTGTAGATAACATTTAGTTCTTCACCATACTATATATTTATCATTTTAGATTGCTATTCATACTAATACATCTTGTACGGTAGCGTCCTCTATGGCCTCTAACAGTTTCGCTTTAAAATCAAGCCCATAAAAAAGATTCAATATGTTTAAAAAAGTTTCTCAGCATCAGTTATAGACAAGAACATTTCTTTTCCTCTTTCTGATACATGAAGGCTGTGTTTCGATTTTTTATTGGTTTTATGTTATTGCCCTTTCTGTCGTCCTCGTTAGATGCAATCGGAGAATGAAAGAAAGTAAACGAACGAAGAAAAAAAAATTATTTCTCCATTCTTTCATTCATTTCATATTTTTATTTTGTTCCTTCTTGTGTTTTCCTTTTACTTCTGTTATTTTGTGGACATCGAATATCTGTATTTTATGTTGGAAAAGAAAAAATAAATACAATTTGACATTGTACAATTTATTTTTTTGGGAGATTATTTTTTCTAACCCATACATAAAATGTGATATTTTCTTGTTCTTTATATATAATTTTTAGATAATAACTTACCTTCTTCGTTCCTTATATATTTTTTCACAGTAATATTATTTGCTTTGCAAGTTCTTTTTTGCTTTTCTTTCCAAGAAAATGACAAAGAAAAACGAACAACAACAACAACAACAACAACAGCAGCAAACAAGCTCTGGCTCTGTTGGTAGTAATGTTGTTATAGTTCATCAGACACATCAAAATGATCTTCAGCATCAACAATCACCACAAATTCTCATGCCAACGATGACTAATTCAGCACCAATGATCATCACAACACCGTTAGCCGTACCATCGGGTCTCATTGTTCCCCATCAAACAACGACGCAACAGTTACCTACCACTCAAGTAATACAAAACCAACAAACAACAACGACCGTTCAAACAACACAACAAGCAGCAACAACAACAGGAAAAACACCAAAAAAATCAGCAGAAGATCGACTTGTTTGTGGTCTATGTAATAAAATTTATCGATCGTCCGCTGGTCTAAGATACCATAAACGAAAAAGACATCGAGGTATAGTTAGAAGAGAGACTTGTGACGTAGTCATGAAAGAGAAAAGAATACCGAGATCTCATTTAGCTTCTAAAAGTCAAAACTCTAAGAATGTCATATTTATTGCGTAGAATCAGACTTCAGTCTACAAAAATTTGTCTTTTTTTCTTCTGCTTTAGGTATGCTAAAACCTACCCAGTTGCATCGTGTTCGATGTTTAGAAAATGGTTGTGCTTACCAAATGTTGGCAATAAGTGACCTTAGAAACCATTTGGCCAATCATCATTTGAAACCAGAATTTAAAACAACGGAAGAAAAGAAGTTTACGTCATTTACAGGTATTTACGTCAGCACAAAGTGCGTCTATCGTAAAACTACTCAGCCAACTACTCAGTGTCGAAAGCTCGTTTAAGCTACTATCAAGAATGATACTGATCTTACTTATTGTTGGTTTGACGAAGCAAATACTGTCTTACGAATGAGCATTTTTCTTTCGTTCAGCGTTTCAAAGTTGATGACTAAGAAAATTATTGAAAATTCCAGTCTTCGGTCACTTATTATATCTTTCAAAACTCTTTTATATTTAGATTTTACGGATTGGAAATCATCGTTTGAAAGTTTGACAGGTTCAAAATACGTTAAAAACTGCGGTGCCAAAGGCAAATCAGAAAATCAGACAACTGAGTATTATTATTGTAATCGTACTGGTCCATATAAACAAACTCGTCAAGGTTGGAGACGTAATTCGAAAGCATTAGATTCTCTTCGATGTGGTATTCATTGTACATCATCGATGAAAGTTGAAATTGGTCGTAATGAACAAATAACGGTTCAATATTATCCAGCACATTACGGACATACGTCAGAACCAGCTCTTCAAGCCCCAGCTACCGCAGCAAATGGACAACAACAAACTACAGAAGTAGTTCTAACTCTTATTTTTACGAAAACAACCGTAGAGGATCGTTGAGTGGATAAGGAGAAATCTTAGCAGAGTATGATATTCACTTACATACGTTCGTTAATGAGCGTAAGGTAACTTAGGGGATTGTTATTCATGAGAGACTAGTGTAATGCAAACGATCAAAATTTTAGATAAAACTTAAGCATCTATTAAAACAAGATTAACATATTCTAGTCATTCGTGTCTTTTCTTTTTAATTTCAGGTTATGAATCCACAACAAACTGCCATGGTTGCCACCGATCAAATGCAACAACAGCTTCAACAACAACAAGTTCAAGTTCAACAGTCTCCATCAGATCATTGTCAACGCTTACAACACGTACATCAACCACAAACATCTTCCATTATTATTAATATTGCTCCTGTTAACACAACAATTATCAATAATATAAACTCTACATCAAATACAATAACAATTAATACAAATGATTATAATCAAATTAAACATCCACATTTGGGCATGAATTCTGTTACGGTGAAAAATATTGTACATGAATGTATTAAAGTTAAAGATGAAAGGATTCAATAGTGACATTATTTTTCTTTATTATCAGTTTCTTTTCTTGTATCTATCACATCTAAAAAGTTAAACATTCTTGACGTGAATTATAACGATGATAATTAGACGACGACACACGAGAAATCGGTGCTACATTTAAAGAAAAGCACCTCCTTTATATACATACATATTATATGCTTTTCATTATAGCACACACATCATTTTTTGTCTTCTATCTTCTGTTTTTGGCCTTCGATCTTTTTTTGTTTTCTTTTATTTTTTTTGTGCCTGTTTTCGTTTGTGAACATGAAGATAACAGGCTATTTTCTTTCTCATTTGTTTTTTTTATTACAGCGCATTTTCTGTCTCTTCTGTTTTTGGTGTTACTGTTGATTTGTTTTGTTTCTACGTAGAAAGATGAACATTGTAGATATTCCTATTCTCTTAATATTATTCTATTATATAAACATGAAGAATTTTTCTCACGTTGTCTTCTTTCTTTTTTCAAATAATATAATATATAAATAACTTAAAATTAATGTTTTTTTCATGTACAACGGCACTGAATAAAGTTTAATGATAAGTGCTAGAGAGTCTATGTTTTTTTACGGTATTGGTGTATAGTTGAAGTTCTCTAGATAAGAGCAGGAACAATACATTTCCAGTACAGTTTTGAACTAGAACTATACTATCACTCTCATGCTATTGAGTAGCTCTTATCTTTTTCTGTGAGAATTAATATGATATGTACAAGAGCAGAGAAGCTGTATCCGCGTATGTGCAAATTGATAATGTGTGGAAAAAACGAATGAGTTGATATTATGATAAAGTTTATGGAATCCAGACTAAAATAAAAGTAACCTTTGTGATGTGTTCAGTCGTTTATCTGATGCTTTCTTTGTAGAGTAAATTTTACTAAAACGAAGTATGTCAAATCGGTAATGTTAGTAAAAAAAATGTTCGCTAGTCTCGTAAAAAGTTAATTATAATAGACGGAAAACATTCTATCATTTTTCTCAGAGAGCAGACATCGAATCGACGTCTAGTGTTAGCTTCGTATGTCAGAACAACTAAATGTTATCTCATTTTTGTATAAGAAA
Organism: Didymodactylos carnosus; assembly: GCA_905250885.1. Taxonomy (NCBI): domain Eukaryota; kingdom Metazoa; phylum Rotifera; class Eurotatoria; order Philodinida; family Philodinidae; genus Didymodactylos; species Didymodactylos carnosus. The sequence continues at coordinate 29,381 of CAJNOQ010000515.1, read as the reverse complement.
AGGATTTAAACAATCTACATCTCACATAAGAATAACTACAGGTTTGAAATGAGATATCGTATAACCTAACATTCGCTTGCGGCTTTAGTCATTTGGTTCGAGTTTACCTTTGAACAGCAAACGTTTCTAGCATTCATCGATTAAAATAACATTATTTTTCGTTCTTTCATTGTTTTAGATCAATTTTTTATTCTGTTTCATTGTACTTTTTTTTCTTTTGTTCTGTATTTTTTATTTAATTCTGTGACGTTCAATCAATGAAATGACCAAAAAAGGTTTATCACCAGCCTCGTCATCAGCTGCCTTGAATTCATCATTCACGAACGAAAATGGAACACCAATTAAAGAACTATCGGCTACGGCACAGGGGCGATTTGTTTGTAGTATGTGTGCAAAAGTTTATCGATCGGGAGCTGGTCTTAGATATCATAAACGAAAAAGACATCGTGGTAAGTATCTTCTCATTTTTTGTTGTTAGATATGCATCAGTTATATTACCAACATTTCGAATTACTAATTGTCTTATTGGATATTCAAGTGTATGTTAAACATTTTCTATGTATAAGTGCAATAGTTCGAGGATTTTGTGGATATTTTTGATTAAAAAAATGCAGTGTTTGACAATTTTCTCAGATTTTCATATTTATTCAACTTCTTCAAGGTATATAACTGTTGCATATCTAACGACTTGACGTGAATGTATTTTTCTTTTGAATACAAATATTTATTGTTGTGTTTTATTTTTTTTCTCGATGTTCTATATTCAGGCATGGTTGAACCAACCGCATTACATCGCGTCAAATGTCAAGAAATTGGATGTACATATCAAATGTTAGCTATCAGTGATCTAAGGTAAACATATTTGAATACAAATTCAGTGTCATGAGACATTTCACTGTAACTGTAGTGATTTATTGAAATTTTTGACTCAGTTTTGAAGTTTCAATTGTTTTTGAGTAGATTTTTTGCATAGCTCATATTTACTTTGTGATTTATGAAAAGCTTAAAACAAAATCATTTTTCACATCGACATTGAAGGAAACAGTTATGAATAGGATTGCTAGCAAAACACAAATTTCTATTATTCATGAATATCAGACAAACTATCAGAAACTTTTCTTGTGAAAAACATTATTTATTTAATTATTTTTGTACATTTGCCTTCTTGTTTAGAAATCATTTATCGAATCATCACCAAAAGCCAGAATATAAATGTACAGAAGAAAAGAAATTTACATCATTGTCAGGTATGATTGAGAAGTTTTAGTATTTCTATTATCGTAGTTTATTTCAGAGCTCGATTTCAATTTACAGAATTGTCTGTATAAAATGTTCACTTCTCTATGATGCTCCTGTATGTAGATAAAAGAAGATTGATTCAGTAAGAACAGAAGAATTAGCTCTTCTCTTACAATAGTTTTACTACCGAGTGGTTCGGAATAAATGGCCCTCCTCGTATTTTGCTTATAATTTTTTTTTTTCAATCCTTAAATCTGACTGTTTTCCCAAAAGATGCGTCTATCAAATTCTCTACAAGACTTGATCAAACTTACATCTATAGAAAGTTAAGAAGAAAAATTAAACGAAGAATACTCAAACAGACCAATTTTCTAAGCCGAAAAACGTTTTCAATGATTTTCATTGAGCTGAATGATAAAAAGAAAGAATTACCTCTTTAAAACCTCCATCAACCGGTATTAGATGCACAAATACAAAATCGAATCTTTGAGGCTGACATCGGTTTTCTCCTCTTTGAAATTTTGCAAAATCCAGCTATTTGAATGTGTAAATTTGGAAGTCCTGGAAAATGCTGCGTAACGAAGCCAAAATAGCACCTTTTTAGCTGAGTCTTTTTTTTATTTTGATGAGAAATGACATCTGTGCTAGATTCAGCGGCGAAAGTTAGCTTAAAGCTTTCTTCATAAATTCACCTGCCGAACAATAGCAAATTTTAGCCACTTTGAGGTGAATTTTTGAATGTTAGATTTTTCAATGCTCACTTAGATTTGAACGAACTGTGAGCTGCAGATGGTGAAAGAGCGAACTTCAAAGTACTCAAAAATATCTTCACTTTTGTTTCATTGCCTTTAGAATTGCTTAAAATATTCTAAAATTTGTAAAACAAAATAACTTAGAAAATTGGTCCTTTTCATTATGTTGAGTATTCTTCGTTTAATTTTTCTCCTTAACTTTCGATAGAAGTAAGTGTGATCAAGTCTTGCTTATACGGGCGCATCTTTTGGAAAAACAGTCAGACCTCGGGAATAAAAAGAAAAAAATTATAAGCAAAATACGAGGAGGGCCATTTATTTTGTGCCACCCGATCCTGTAACAGATTAAAGAGCACTATATTCAGAGCAGACAGAAACTCTCATTCTTCTTCTGCTGTGTGTGTGTCTTCTCACTAAACCGTTTAATTTTTTGTCTGGTTTAGATTTTACGGAATGGAAATCATCGTTTGAACAACGTACCGGTTCAAAATATGTTAAAAATTGTGGTGCCAAAGGTAAATCGGATAATCAAACAACTGAATATTATTATTGTAATCGTACGGGACCGTATAAGTCGGTTGGTCAAGGTTTACGTCGTTCAAAAGCGCAAGGTTTGCTTCGTTGTGGTATTCATTGTACATCATCGATGAAAGTTGAAATTCAAAATGATGAAAATATCACTGTACAATATTATCCAGCACATTATGGACACACACATTTACCCGCTACAGAAGAACCATCTGATCAAGAATTTTTTAGGTAAGAATAACGATGAAATGGAATATTCTTCGTTTTATTTATAACTGTGTGCTATTTAGAATGCAACATGATCAACCGAATAGTGGTGGTAGTGGTGGTGGTGGTGGTGGTAGTGGTGGTGGTGTAATAACGAATATAGCTCCTCATCATGTCGATGATTCCACACAAAATCTATTACAACAGTTTCCATGTAATTCATCGAGTAGTTCACCATCAGCATCAAGTAGTTCATCTTCGTCTACAAATTCCACCAATGCCCAGATTCTAACATCAAGTCAAGATAGCAGTCAAATATCAACACCCTCTACTACTTTGACATCGATGAATAATCAATTGTCACATTGTATTATCATTTCACCATCTTACATGGAACAACATGATCAAAATATTCAGGTAAAAACTTATATAATTTGTAGACTGATGAAAAAAAACGTCTTTCAATTCGTATATTTTTATTGCATTGGATAAAAGTTTAAAAAAAATTTAGATGTAAAATCAAGTTTTTTGAATTCTTACTACCGTTACATAGATAAAGTCTACACTATACAGGACGCAGTTTTTCAGGATATATCTAAACGAGCCTGACTGGTTCCTATTTTTTTAATCGAAAAAGTTTGAATCAAAATCGTAATCGTTTTCAAGTCGGAAAGGGATAAAAAAATATTACAAATACACAGGTATCTGCTTCCCATCAGATAACATCGTTTCATACTGAAGTCGAGATTTATTTTTAATAATCTAATCGTAATATTACACACACATCATAAATCTGCTTGTGAGAATGTGTGAGGATGTGTCCGATCTCTGTTTCAAATATAGTTCGATTTCTAATGAATGTAATGAGCTCAAATCAAAACCGATTCCACCTCTGGTTCGTAAATGCTGCATGAATCCAAAATAGGAAAACATTCAAAAATTTGAATTTACACCTAAATCTTTTTGTGTAGTTAGTTAGTTGTATTCAATGCATCAAAAATCCATGAATTGAAAAACATTTTTCATCAATCTATAAACTAATACTTACAATAGAATATGTAGCTGACTTTTTTATTTCCGTTGTCTATGTTCAGGTTCATTCTGAGCCACAACATTCCATACATCAACATACACTTCATACACATCAAAATCTTCTATTGCCACCATCTGTACCGCAACAATTTCCCATTCTGGTACATCCAGCACCCATGTATTCGACGGATGTTCTAGCTAAAAAACCGGTTTCACAAGATCCCAATTCAAAATCTGTATCAGAAATAATGCGTGAAACATTTCAATTATTATCTTATTGGCCATTAGATTCAACTATTCTTGTTGGTAGTCAAACAGAACATATACATCCGCAACAACATTTTAATATGGACGAACATTTAATGTTTTAATTTATTATTTATTCTATCTGTGGGAACAATTTATTTAATCGAACAAAAAAACAAAAAAATTATATGTATTTAGGGAGTTATATGTTTGTTTGTTTTTGTTGCGTTTTTATTATATATTCGTTATCTTTTTTCTATGTGTATGTAAATCTACTGAAACTCAAAAACAGTGATTAGAAGAGGTAAACATCTTGCCTAATATTTAGTGTATATCCGTTACGTCTCGTTTTTTTTTTACAAAAATATTCCAATAGAGAATGTATGATAAATAAGTGTCATTTTTTTGTTTTTCGTTTTTTTTTATTATTGCACATATGCTTTATACACATGTACTCTTTCTCTCTTGTTCTCCACTACTTTGATGGATGTCAAGTATTTTATGTGCGTAGGTGCTGAAATTGAATTTTTTTTTCTCCAGTTATTTCTTTCAAGTTAAAATAACAGATGCTATAATATCTGGAAATAGATCAACCAGTATAAAACTCTATTTATTTCTATAGGAAGCGGAGTAACATCAGAATTGTTTTGAGTTTATTTAGATTCACTTTTCGTGAAACTAAAGGACATTTTTTTTTTCAGTTTTTCTGAAATGTTATCTCACATTCTCTCTTTATATTTATATAAAATGATCAAATTTTTGGTTTTTGTTTTGCTCTTTTACACTTTCGAATGCACATGAACGAGCGTTCTTTTTTTCAACGGGGTTCAGTGTCTTTGCTTTTCTGTGCAATGTACTGTAATAAAAAAATCGTTTTTTCCCTTTATTTCGATCAAATAAGACGATATATGTTCTCTAAGAACAAATATAATAATTTTCGTTTTTTTGTGGTGTATTGTTTTTCTTTATTTGTGCTTCTATGTCATTCCTTTTGTGCGTATATGTGTAAGTAATTGTAATTTGTACAACCATATTATTTTATTTTCGAAATAGTACATAAACATCGAATTATTTATATGTTCTCGATCTTGTGGTTGCTTATAAAATAGAATCTTGAAATTTTCTGGTTTTTACATTTCTTTTTTGTTTTTGTTTTTGTTTATTGGATAATCTATCATATATGCAAATTAAGATGAGAGAAATATTTGTTTGTGTTTGTGTTTGTACGTTATTGTCATTTATTCTAATTTTCTTCTTCACGTATACATACTTTGATTTTTCGTTTTTATTTATCATTCTTTCTCTCTCTCTCTCTCTCTCTACACATGTACCAAGTATAAATAAACAACAAATGAGGATAACATGATGTGTAAGCTTTAATCATTTAAAAAGCTGAACAAATTATTTAAAAATACAGTAAATACATATGTTGTTGAGTATAACTATATCAATTTCTAAAAATGTGATAACAATCACTTCAGTAAGAGTGGTTTTACCTAAATCAAGCTCTTACTAAGTAAAACGCCGATTAATAGAGCAAATGTTAATATCGTGTTGTAATTATTAAATGTGTTTTATATTACCAATGTCTGACGAAAAGACTATTTTAAATAGATGTGGACGTTGAACAGTGGATGAAATCTCGCTTCGGAAATGTTTCTAAGTCAATTGTATATGGTTGTCAGCCTCACATCAAATCTATTAATATCAAGTAAAAATGTCTTTAGTTGTATTTGTGATAGTCATGTTTTTATCCATAGTTTGTTAGATTTCAAGATTGTATGTCTTCTTCAGGATTATCATTATACGAAGTAGTGCAAAAATAAGCATCTTTCAATTTGTTATTTCATTTCATATCCGAGTTTCTATGACTATTAGTTGAGCATAATGAGTATTAGAGTCTTTAAAAGAAAATGGTCGAAATATCACAATGGTTGATGATATAACGACTTCAAATGTTACCTGCATAGCTAAAAGAGTCATTTTTGACTTGACTGACCTTCATGACATCTGAATGGAAGGAACAAATTCAAAATGTGTAATCAAAACATTTCAGATACAAGAAGTCTGTTAAGCATCTCAGATCTTTTTAACCAGTCTAAATGTGTCTTTTGTTGGCCTCTTTGATTCTACCACATATTCGTAAGCGTCAAATCGTCCGTATCAATAGACATTCTAGAATTACTATGACAAACAAATGAGAATTCAGTTTTTAGATGTTTTACTTAGCAGTAAAATGCAGACTTCAGTGGCTAGAGCAGAAATCAGCGTGTAATTCCATCAATTTTCAGTCGTAGTAGATTTCAGTCGTTTAATAATATTTCGAAAGCATTTTTATTTTTATTGACAATAAACATTTATTACAGAGTTTTGAAGTGATCTAAACTCGATGAATGAGAATGCATATAGAGTAAATTAGAATAAACTATAAATTAAGAATTTAAAGTCAATATCATATACTTTTTATTTTCCTCTGTGGCATTAGGTCTCAAACGAGTAAATCAAAGTGTATTATATTGAACTGTACTTTCTGTTCATACTTATTACCCTAGTGTAGTTGAACAAGTTTGACATAACGTACATTTCAATATTCTATCCATGACATTTTGTTTAAAGTCAGAATGTATAACTTATGTAATACGTATTGCAGTTTGTTTAGCTATTAACAACTTGTTTAACTATTCACAAATCGTTCTGTTATACTGTCGAGCTAGTTTAAAGCGAATTTGGCTAAACCAACCACTAACAGCAGCGATTCATCAACAAAATTTTGCCTAGAGAATGATCGTTGTAATTCAAGTAGTTTTCACAGCTAAAGAATTCAGACTCAGATAACTGTACTAACGTAACATTAAATTCTTCCTTCTTTTTTAAACATCGCATCAATTAAACACATTCAGCGATGATCTAAATTTATCACTTTTTGTTCGATCCATGAATAGATTATTCCTGACATATTATCAAAAGTTCAGAAAATTTTTGAGGTTTTTTAAGATTATCGAAATAAAATTTTCTTTACACGAAAGAATCATTCATAAGACTCGGTGCACTAAGATTCGGTACATCTTTGCTACGACTTTAAATCTTTTTTTTTGCGAATTTTTATTTTATTCTGTTTTTGTTACTATTAAAATTACAAAAAACATTTAAATCTGATATGAAAAGTTATAGTTTTCGTTACAAAAAAGAAAAAAGTATTTACACTTTAAAAAAATAAAAAACGATCAACGTCGTTTTGATGCTGATAGTCGTTGTGGAGCATTTTTATGATTATTTAGTTCAATTAAAATTTGTTCAAGTTCTTGTTTGTCAATTGATGATATACCATGTTGTATCGCATTTATTTCATTTCTTGTTAAACGTTTATTTTGATTATTATTTTGATTAGATGAACGTTGAGCTGCTAGACGACGTTTATTTTGAAACCATATTCGAATTTGTTCTCTGGTACAACCAATTCTATCAGCTATAATCGATTTTTGAATACAATTTGGATAAGGAATAAAAGCAAATATTTCATTCAACATGTACCGCTGACGATAATTATATTGTAAACGAAGATTTTCTTTTCTTGTTGTAACTGTTGTTGTTGAATGTTTACTAATTGATGATGATACTGGAACTGGTTCAGTGACAGTTGAAAGTGGACTAATTGTCAATATGTTCTACAACAGATAAACGAATAAACTGTTAACATGTTTTAAAAACTAAGTGTTTTTCTACAAACAGTAAAAGAGTCCAAATAATTCGATGGAAAAATCTCTAACTAAGGTCTTTTTTCATATAGTTTTGTGTCTCTCGCAGGTGTGTAAAAACTGCTTCTGAAATTCGTGTACAAAACATCATTACGTACCTGATATGAATCGGTTGGTAAGCTAGGATAAGGCAATGGATGAAGCGATAGAGGTGACGTAGGTGATAATTCATCGATATTTGAATCTGGAAATGATGTCTAAAATAAATAAGACATAAAACATCCTCATCTCATAAATAAGCGATTATGTCAAGACGATTATGTCAAGTCAAATATACATTCACCTATTTCCCAGCAGATTTATCCAACTTTACAAATTCTATTTTACCCACTAGACTTAAATGATATCATTTTTGAAATGACTATTACGCTCTAATATTGTCTCTAAGGTACGAACTTAAAGCCCAGAAGCCTGTTCGAGAGGAACAGATTTGCGTACTTCCTAAGTCGAGTTTAAAACTTATTTTGTTAGCAAAGCTTTTCAAATGATTGTTATTCTTACGTATATGCTCCACTGTGTAACAAAATAATCAGTAACGTACGAGATCCCTGCAAAGCGTGGCTGAATTGAAGGAAGGCACACTTCCTCCAAAACTTTCATCTAATTAAAGGCGCTTTTTCAGCGCTAGAAAATTAAAAGTAATACAAAACTTTTTTCACGAATCTGCTGTTCTAATTTGCTCGAAACACTAATTAAACTCTACGACACGATCACCTCTACATTTACGGTATTTTTGTACACATAATGGAAAAATATCTACATCGGCTTACAATTCTATCCCATAAACTGTTATACTAAAATTAGCTGGATTTTGTTTTTCTAACTTTGCGATCCAAAATATTCAATAGTTTCAAGCACTAGCGACAGTGATTCTACAGTCAAAAAGAATAAATCATTCGACCACTTCAAATAGGGAGTTGAAATTTTATATTCTGAATATTGATATATCTTATTTGATATTTATATGTTTTAAGAGGGTTAGACAAATATACTGAATATGAGTTGGTTAGTTTAAGCACATTTTACACCCAATTTACTTACCATTGGGTAAAAATGTGTAGGGGATACTGGATAATTCCATGAATTTGATGGATAAGAATATTGCGGTTGTTCTTGATCATACAGTGTCGATGAGAAAGGTGCTGGAGAATATATCTGAGAACAGTCATACGATGAATTGGACAAATTATATGAAGGTGACGAACTAGATGACGAATCATGACTATTATTCATATATGAACATGCCAGTGGACTTGAATAGTAACACGAAAATGTTGAAAAATTATACGGAGAAGACATTGTTACATTAACTTATTAGAAGTGGTATGAATGATACTGTTTGAGGCAAAAAGGCGAGTAAATGAGGTATTTATAGATAAATTTTTTTTTGCTTAGAGAAACTTGTTTCATCTGTATTAACCTATCCGAAGTTGTGTTTTTTCAGAAATCATTCTGACCAATAAAAACAATTTCCGAAATAGAGAATAGCTGATTATTTACTTCTTTTTAACGTGATGTATTTAGCAGTGTATGACTAACATTTATGTGTTAGATTTTTTACTCATATATAGTCGATAGTAATCAATGTTTAATTGATCAAATTGGTTTGTAATAACAATATGATTAAATTTGTATCTCAAATCTGTACGTGTATTTAACTTTTCCACTATATATAATCTATTTAGTGTTTGTTAATTTGTTCGGTCGATTCTCATAAATGTGTATTGCTCTATAAACAGAATGAAATGAAACTTTTAGAGATAGAGATAAATTGGATGAGTAATCTAAAACAATTGGTCGTGTTTCTTATGAAAATGGTAGCTTTAAGAAGAGGCAAGAATGTCGATTTGGAAAATATTGTCAGCATAAACACCAAAGAGTTATATTTCGTTTCTAATTTTTGGATCTTTTAAATTATTTGTCGCAAGATATGTCACTTCTTATTTATTGTTTCTAATCTTTTTCAGCAAGACATAGTAAGATTTCCGAACAATTCTTATCCAAAAGATCTGGTACTTTCTTGAAGTACGAACTTTCTTTAGATGCATTATCAAGGCATTGTAATCAGTATTATTTCTCAGTCGTATAACGTTAGTGTTAATTGCAAATGTTGAGTAATTATCATCGTTTAGTTATCAAGTTTTTTCTACTTAGAATTATTTTAATCGAGTGAAACGATTGACGCAGTCAAAAGTTTACCCGTTCCTTTTCGTTCTCTATCATTCATATGTGGATGTGGGGCATGCTTATTTGGCTTCTGAAATAAGTCATCTACCTTTTCAGACATGAAAGAGAAGCGGTGTTTAAACGCTGGTATTATACAATTAATTTTATGGTTTATCACACACACGTGCCATGATTCGATGATAGGAAGAGTTTGTCATGAGTTCTATAGCACTGAAAAAATGGGAAAAGCCTTGTTTTGGAACCGTTGTGGCGATAAAAGTGTATTTATCCGAGCTTCATCTTTTGGCTCCAAGGAACTACATTATCCATAAAAAGAAATTTTGGGTCCCAATTCTTCGTTTGAATTCTTTCCAATTGTTCTTTTTGAAGTTTTTTTATGTTAGAGCACGTTGATAATTGATAATTTAATTTTTCAAAAATCTTGTGAATAACGGTAATCTTTATTATCACTGTTGTAAACTTGGAAAATGTGTTCTTCCGTCGAACTTCCACCACTTTTTGTTAATTTGAATCTATCTCTGAGCAAGGACACAAAAACACGTATCCATGCAAGTCTAGACACCTTTTTGGAAACTGAATTAATCCGATATTTTCCCCATTTTACTACTGTGCACACCCCATAGGTAGGTAGCTTCCATGATCTGATGGCGAAACTGCTTAAAGAGACCATATTGCCAAATTCGACACAGAATTTGTTTGAACAAAGAGTGAAATTTTCATTTTTTTTATATAAGTGTGTTTCTTCAAAATGCGGAGAAAAGAATGATGTTTTATTCTATTTCCTTGGATTTTTAGAAAAACGTAGTTGACAATGAACGACTTTTTCTTTGTTTTATTATTCAGTAGTTTTAAAGAGTTTCCGTTGCGTGTTATCTTGAAACTTGTTTAAACGCTTTATTTGTTTTTTTACTTTTAAAGAGGTTTCAGAGAAAAACGCATTTTAATGGTCTTTTTGAAAACCGAAAAAAGTACTGTAACAAAATGAAAAATAGTGGGTATAATTTAATATTTGTTTCTAAATAAAGTAGACTTTGTGTGTACAAATTAATAGATCACCATCTAATGCTATTGAACCTAGTCGTTATTTGTATGGGACAGGAGCTTCTAACAATACCCACTCCATACAGAGACGACTCACGTGATCATCATTCTCATTTGACTCTCATAAACCAATCTAATATCATATACAATATGTCAGACGTATACTTTAAAAAATAGAGCGAATTTATTAAGAGAATAAAAACTAACCCTATTTAAAGAAGAAATGACTTTTTTGCATGCTTTGCAAAAGATAGAATGCTCGAAGCAGCGCTTATGAACGAAAACTAAGTAAGGATTGATGTGACGATGCTCTACAGCTAACCAACCAAAAAAACTGACTGAGGTTAACTTTAAGACTACATTTTTCATGACTTACGTCACCCTTTGACTTAAGGTTTTTTGTAATACGGTAAAACTTAAGTCCAAATTTTGACTTAAGTCAGACTTAGGGTTTTTTGTGATACGAGAGCTATAAAATCTAAGCGAAATAGACAAAAACCAACTAACTGAAACCTTGCATCGCTTAAACTGAGACGGTAATAGAGACAAAAGACGATGATTTTGGGGAAAGTATATACTGATTAAGTCGACTTAAGTGGATGGTCCTTCGTTCTCGTAACTGTCCTCTAACACCCTTAGTTTACCTTTAGTAACATTTCATATTACTTAAACTATTACCTTCTCATAATCTGCACTCTCGTCAAGTGTTTCATTCTTCGCATAACTTTAACATTGGCTATTATAAATGTAAAAGTGAATCGGTACTTCTACAGATCGATCGCACACTCACACTCACACTCCACACGCACCACAGTAGGGAGTGTGATCGATCTGTAGAAGAACCGGTGAATCAATAGAGCTCTGTTTAGTTAGTATTCTTCCTTTGATTTTTTATGTGATGTCTGTCTACTAGATGTTCCAGAATGCAACATTCTATATCATATGATATAGCATCCACTGGATACAAATAGCGTTCTATACTATATTTGTATCGAGATTACCGCTTGTAAAATTATTATGTTCAAGCTTTTCATACTGAGTAAACTGTCATTACTTTTCAGAGATTAAATGAACTTCTTCAAGTGAAACATTTGACGACATATATTTAGCCTTTTAGATGGTTTTGTAATTAATGAACTAAACTAGTAATCGTACTCAGAATGGCTTCTTCTAATGCTGATAACACTGCTGTTGCTGATACAAAACCAAGTCGTGGAGGTTTAGAAACAGATGATTCATCAGCTACAACACAGAAAAAAACTGATCTAACAGTTAATGAATATTCTGAATTAGTCGAACAATGGCGTCGTAAGCATTCAATTTTTTTAATTAATTTTTTACTATAATTTTCTTTTCTTTCTCTTTATAGAGGCTTACTATACGTGGAATACATCCTGTTTAAATTATTACAATATGTGGATGATGAATACCTTTCTTCAGCAGTTATCAACAGTAACAAATACACATTTTTTAGCAGCCGCTGCCACGACAGCAGCTCACTCTTCTCAAAATATTCGTCAAAGATTTGATCCTATGATAGAAATTAGAAATGGTAAGATACTGAAACAAAGAAAATCTTTATTGACTTCTTTCTATTTATATTTAGCTCGTTTAAAAATTGCATCAATCTACAGACGATTTTTTGCTGAAGTTATCGACTTTATTATATTACATGCATTCAAACTATTAAGTGTTGTTTTACTAGCAAATACATTTCATTTAATGTAAGTACAGAGTTCATAAATAGTGTCCCATGAAAAGAATTATTTATCGTCATACCAATTGTCATACAGAATTGCTAAAGATAGACAATATTTCCATTTGTCTTTTTCATTTTAGCGATGAAAACCGTTTAACATTAAGCTATTTCGTTTCGTCACTTTTATATGAAGATACACTATCGATTCCATTCGAATTAATTTTCCTTGAGATTGGCTATGCATTAACAAGTATCGCTTTTGAGGTATTGAAAAACAATAATAAAAATCTGTAACCGTTTAAATATTCATGTTATTTTTCTGATTTTTAGGGTATTTGTTTGGCTAGATATGGTGCTACACCTGGAAAACGTTTATTACGATTGAGAGTTCTTAAATGTAATCATATGAATGTTCAGGCGGACGGAAGCGTTGTCGTAGAACCGGGTATCCTGTTGAATTATATTGCGTAAGTGAGAGAAAACTATTCACACACTTTCATACTTATATAATCTATTCTCTTTTAGAGCTCTAACACGTTCAGCTTTCAAAAGTTTGATGAGTACATTTTTGTTCCCTGCTGTTGTTGTTGCTCTTTTGTCATCTCATCGTCAGACAAGCTATGATATTGCTGCTAATGCACTGGTTGTTGAATTAGAAAAAAGAGAAGTGCAACAATTGCCAAACGTTGGTGTTGCAAGAGGTAATTAGGGGAAGAATTGTCAATTACTTTTTCTCGTTTTTGTTTCTCGACTGAATATTTTTATTTCATTGCATACAGTGATTTTATTAATGTTGTCTGTTCGACTTTTTTGTTGTTATCTATCATTTTCTGTCTATTTAAAATATTATATACATACAAAAAACAATTTATATTTGAACTTTTGTTGGGTTTTCAGAATTCTATGAGATATTAAAGGATTTTTTTAATGAACTAAACGAAAAAATGCAAATGAAGTCAGAAAGCGACTCGTTCCCTTCATAGAGATATGGTACATGAGAAATCTATAGCCATGTTTAACTTTTTAACTTGAGAGAGCTTCGTGAGCGCCAAGACAAGACGAAAACACTGGAACTTTGCGAGGCGAGGGCAGAAATTAGAACTGAAAATTATCGCTTTCTTTTGGATTTTGTTTCTTTCTACAGAGCATAATATGCGAATGTTGTTACAAACCAGATCAATAACAATGTAAAAGGGATTCTACTGCTTTGTTATTTTCATGTTGTTCACACTAATGGAGAGCAGCACTTCGTTTTGTCCTTTGTCTGAACATTATGCAGAAAAAAAGTTAGTTTCTTGCGGTTAAAAATAAAAGCATCCACCACTCAGCTATTCTGATCAGTGCCTTTTACTAGCGAAAGCTGACGGAACGGAGGATAAATTTCCCGTCAAAACTCTGGTACGTGAGACTAAAACAGCGAACGAAAAGTTTGGACAATTAACCATATTTTATTTATCTTATTACGAAAATGTTTTTCTTTGAAGGGTATACTAAAAAAACGTGAAGAAACAGCATTTCTAAAGGATAGCAACGATAGGATCGGAGAGGTGTTTATAGCGGCAGGAAAGAGCCGATTATTTTGAGATTATTGATCTAAAGTCATTCTTGATTTTCAGAATATTCCTTGATTCCTAACATTTGATTACCAACATTATTCTCAGTATTCATAGAGAAGTGTAGGGGTCATCTATAACTTGATGATTTAGTTAGAGCCATGGTATAACGATGAACACCATATTTTTTGTTCTTTTTTCATTAGAGCTATGTTTGATCACCATTAATGCAACGTAAAGCAGTTAATCACTCTATATTTGAACCAATTGATTTGTATAAAAAATGTACATTACTTTAACCATTGTCAGCGTTTTCTGCTATATGCTATTCGATGAATCTTATATATACAATAGAATTCGGTTAGCAAACAAGTTATTTTTAGCCTATGCAAGCTAAAGTATGAATATGAGACGCGTTCCATGAAACGATGTTTTTTTCATCGAATTTGCGAAGAGTTCTCGATTGAGATTTGCAGGATCAACGACAGACAAACATAGATAGAAAATTCAATATTTTTTTTCCTACATTTTCTGCGAAAATGATCAGTCTCCCAAGCTTATTATATGGCTTTTCAATATGATAAGTGTGTCATAGTACATAATTATTTAAACTACGAAATAAAGAATGAATGACACAATTTCTTGGCTCAACTCTAAACTAAACAATGAATTAACGATATTTTTGATGAAACAAGCACAGATTCTTACGAAAGATACTATTTTCTTTACTGAAAGTAAGCCTATGTTTACACTTCAAAAATTAGACTGCCATTCCGGAATGGCAATCCAGAAATTTTGTTACAATAATTACAACAAAAACAAAAAATAGAGAAAAATATAAGCAAAAGTGGGAAAAAAAGTCTCTTAGTGTTGTTTAGAACAAACAAGAGTCTTGTATATATGCGTCTGTACATGGTGTTTATGATTTATCGGCACTTGCGGGTGCGGCTGATTTACCACTACTCGTACCACTTGACTTTTCACCTGATTTTGTTGAAGTTTTGGGTGCTTTTCCCGATGTTTTTACGACAGGTGCTTCGCGTTGGGAGGGAGCAGAATCACTTTTTTTCGGTAATAAAACCTAAATGAAACAAAAGAAAAAAAATTTTAAATACAGGAACTACACTTTATGATAACAGGATAGAAAAATATACTATTTGAAGACAATAAAAAATGCTTTTATGTCACTATTTGTTGACGCAACAAGTATTGCTTACCTGCTGAATATTTGGGAGAACACCTCCTTGTGCGATTGTGACACCGGATAAGAGCTTGTTCAATTCTTCGTCGTTACGAATAGCCAGTTGTAAATGGCGAGGAATTATACGTGTTTTCTTATTGTCGCGAGCTAAATTAAAAAAAAGTTGAGTTCAACATTTTTTTCTGTTTTATGAAAAACACAATATTACCTGCGTTTCCAGCTAATTCCAGTATCTCAGCGCTCAAATATTCCAGTACGGCAGCTAAGTAGACGGGTGCACCTAAAGACAAACGGAAAGTATATTAGCTGTTGAAGCCATGTAACTGGTTAAAAAGAACGTGGTAGAGAGTAGATACCACAACTACAGGCTGGATTTAAACAAAAGTTAGATTTGAAACATGTAGCACAGTGTTTAGTTCTAAAAGGACGCACTATGAAAATAATATCTTTTTGCGTTCGATATTTTAAAACTCTTAGTCGAACGATATGTATTTTTCGTGCTGTTGAAAAATGCAGAGCAGAAAAAAACGCGACGTCGCCGTACGTCCTTCACAAATATCTTGCTTAAAAGTACCAAAGCTCCTCTTTTAACAAGACTTTCTAAACGAGTTTTCTCTCGAAAAACTCCTATTTTTAGATTTACTCTCATTTTCAACAGTAACAAACTTTACATTCGCAGATAAAAACGTTTTTAGAATAATGTTGTAATCACATACCAGCTCCAACTCGTTCAGCATAATTCCCACGACGTAACAAACGATGAATTCTTCCAACGGGAAATTGAAGACCGGCACGCGATGATCGTGTTTTTGCTTTTGCACGAGCTTTCCCACTGCCACTGACTTTACCCCGTCCAGACATTCTTTCAAATTAAAATAATAATAAACGAACGATGATCTAAATACAAAAAACAAACAAAGATTTACATAGGAGCCAGAAAGACAGTAGTATATGTATGAAAGTGTTAAGTAGTCGGAAAATACCATTCAAAACAACAAATGACTCAGACTTCCAAAGAAGGCATCCTTTTTATGCTTACATTTGGACATTCAAGTGGAAACTGCGTATGTGGGAATAAATATCATCACAGTCAAATGTTTTTAATGGTATTATCAAGATACGATTACAATTGATTGCCCTACTACGTGACTGGGTACTAATGCCCGCATGAGTCCTTGACGTACCCTTTTTCATATAGAAAATAGTTGAGCTCTTAGTATCATCTGCATGTCAATTACTTCCACCTATAGTCAAAAAATGCTAAGTACTCACTGTTGTAAGTTTGACAGGATACAGACAAACGTAGTTTCAGAGTAAGATCTGTGTAAATGCAATTGGAAAGCAGCTAATCGAGGGTATATATACAACAGTCCATGGTTTGTTTTTTAACAACTTTATTCTGATTGATCAAAGACAATCAATCAGCATTTAGAAAAGAAAAACGTCTCCACATCCTGGAAGCCATAAAGATAGACCTTGCCTCTCCACATGTCAAAAATTAATATTAGCTTAAAGACACGAGCGCCACCTTCAACATATTACCTTGAAGTTTTCTTTATTTCGACTGGTTGTAGGCGATATTTAAAAAATAGTCATGCATACACAAGGTAGGTGGTATGAAAATGCTTTTATTCTTTTTATAACATCTAAAAATCAAAACATCTGTATTGAAGTTGTCAACCAATAAAACGTCTGCGTTTATGGCTATATATAGGGGTCAACGCTGCACATACTGTTCATTCATTTTCATTTTTCTATTATACTGTTTACTACGTTTTAGTCAGTCCTATTTCTTGTTAACAGTCAACGTCAATAGTTCAGTCTGATCAATTATGCCACCAAAAACACCAACGAAAGGTATATTTTGTTAGAAGTGGGATTGATGAAACTCTTTATCATATTTAAATGATTTTTGTTTCAAGGTTCCAAAAAATTGGTAGGCAAAGCATCGAAATCATCGGGGTCTGGTACTAAAGTTGGTGATAAAAAACGTCGTACCAGACGAAAAGAAACTTATTCAATTTATATATATAAAGTTTTAAAACAAGTAAGTGATTTTTAGCCTGTTGTTTTGTTTATTTCTATAGCACATGAATAAGCTACATTATGTTAAATCGAGAAATATCTGAGACGAATATGAAGTGTGGATAAAATAGTTGGATCCTTTCTAGGTTATAATATTTGTAAATAGTTTTCTCCACGGGATCTTCCTCTAATGACACTTCTTTTTCCTATAGATTGCACTTATTTTGTTAGAACTATAAACGTTTCTTGGATTCTTCTAATGTTTATTTTGTTTCTTTTTTTAGGTACACCCAGATACGGGTGTTTCATCAAAAGCTATGTCAATTATGAATTCATTTGTTAACGATATATTCGAACGTATAGCTGCTGAATCAAGTCGTCTTTCACATTATAATAAAAAACAAACAATATCGTCACGTGAAATTCAAACGGCTGTTCGTTTATTATTACCAGGAGAATTAGCTAAACATGCTGTTTCGGAAGGTACAAAAGCTGTTACAAAATATACAAGTCAAAAATAAACATAACCATCAATAACAACAAAAATATTTGCAAAAAACTTTTTCGTGTTTTTGTTGTTATTAAGCTGTTCTTTTCTTGTGTTGGTGTGTATAAATACCTTTTCTTTAGAGAGAATTGTTGTGTGAAGAGATAAATGTTTTTTTTGTCAGAAAAATATTCCAGTTATGTTGTATGTACATAAAAGTAAGAGCTTGTATATGTTGCTTTTTTGCTGTTGCAAATAATAAAGAAATATTTTAGCGGTGTATAGAAGCAGAAAAATGTTTTTCAATTAACTAGGCGCATACTTGAAGGTAAAAATCAGTTGGTTCTGATTGTGAAATTGTCCTTGTGTAGGCGTTTCTCTTGATTTAAAATCGAAGCTGCAGGTATCAATTGAAGATTCATTTACATGACTAACCTTCGACATCATGTTCTAATTTCCATCCTTGTATTTCTTTGTGAAGTAGAGAAACCGTTTTGGATTCTATACATTATATCACGGTCGATCATACTGTTTAATAACAACATATTAGTCAACTTTTCCATCATATTGCTAATTTCGATCAAGAAAAAATTGAACATAAAGCGAGAACTTCTCGCTTTAAGTACTTAGAATGACATTTGATTCTAAGTGTATGCATCTTCAAATAAAGTGTAACTTTGATTCTGAAGTTTTTCCTTGCGAACAAGATATTTTTGTCACAATATTCTTGCGTGATTTGGCTGAATAAGACTTCTTTCAAGCGAGTTTTATGGTTGTTTTCAACATGCATAGACCGTCTAGAAAGAACAGAACGAGGGTAAAACAAGATAGATGATGAGTAAACAATAGCAGGCAATTTTTTTCATGCTGCAGTGATTTGAGGAAAACGATTTGTGTCGATACTGATTCATAAAAATCATTTTTCGTCTGTCGAGTATCAGCAGGTAAATCAGGTGGCATTTTTCCATCACAAAAATGACTTATTGATGAGAACCTAAAATGTTGAAAAAAGTGTAATTTATTGTCTATTAACAGCCCACAAAATGTGTCTTAAATGACATTTTTTAGCTAGGTAACACTGTTTTTCGACCATTTTCTGGCATTATAACTGGAAACGTATTACGGCCCCCTGCCTCAGAAATTATCTCTGACGCCGTACATCCGATCTTGACGAAACTTTCCATAAATGTTAGGTTCAATGAATTACGGAAAGAAAAAAAGTTTTTGTCTCCAGGTCTTACCGTTTAGTTTTCTAGACATCAAGGTCCAAAAGGGATCATAAAGTATTTCCCAAGATTTTTTAATATACTTCGAGCTGGAGAGTTCGAATTTGTTTTATTTAATACCAGACACCTACCTACATGTGCTGACAAGCGCCGATTTCTCAATTAAGCCTTTGTTGGTTTTCCAGGCAACCAACAACCTACAAAACCCGAAAAATCCTTCCGAGTTTTCTAGAAATCTTCAATTTGACAGAAAAATAAGACCTAATTCAAAAATTGGCGCTTGTCACTCCATGTAGCTTCTTTTCCTCTTTTAAACAAAAAAAGAATAAACTCTCTACGACAAACCCCTATTAAAAACCTTGGGAAATACTTCAGGTGTAACTCTTATATAGTGAAAACGCTGGATTAAACGCTATATAAAATACTCAATTTTATAGGCAAATGCCTGTAGTTTTTCGATGTAAGGTCATACAGAGTTGTGCGAGGTCTTATTTTGATCAGACACGTTTGCTCTACAAATCGGTGTGTTCAGAAAAATTTTAATTGCATAAGTATCCAGGAAAAAGCTATTATTTGAAGATCCGATTTTCCGAGGCTCCTAGAAAACTTGCTAAAAATCCCCGAAAACTGCAATCTGTACCCAAAAGCGACACAGATTCTGAAAGTAGACATTTCAGGCTACCTTTCCATGTGCTTATCTCAAAACGAATTTTTGACAGAAAATCATAATATCTGAGGGGGGCTCTTAATGTCTAAAAGTGGCATGTCTTTAACGGCCAAGAAACCGGCTGAAAACAAGCATTTAATAGTAACCCTTTAATAACTATTTTTGCATAATTATTGGCTGCATATGGTCAAGGATCTGTTGGTAAATGTCCGTTTTTTGTCTTCACAAACAGAAGCCTGTTGAAACCCTTTTTGTTAGCCATTTCGTTAACAGGTCATTTATGTCCTATTAAATGTCAGTTATCTTTGACCTGGAAATATAATACAAATCTGTAACGATTGAATGAAAGGAATAGCATTGCGATACACACTCCAATGCGCGTATCGCAGTATAATATATGTACGTATGTTATGAGTTTTTTAAGTTTTTGTAAAAATAGCCAACATACAGTTATTTTATTTGAGCATGGTTATTACTAGATTATCCTACTTTTTGACGAAACAATCCATGTGTAGAAAACCACTAAGGAGAAGAAATAACTGTGCGATTTGATTTTATTATGATGTAAGACGAAACAGGGCTTCTCTATTATTTCGTATGGGCATGGCTAAACAAAGGGAAATTTTTGTGTTTTCTTTTTATAGTATATACGACTGCAGATCAAAACAGTGATTAACAAAAATCGTTTAACCGTGCGTTGTTTTTTTACCAACGATTTTCAATAAAAGAGAAGTATGACATGCAAAGCAATGCCATATTAATAAACGTGTTTTAACCTTATTTAAGATTCCTGTTAGTTGTTTGAGATTAATTCTGATGGGATCAGGAAATTCGATTATTGATGTTCGAAAAAAAGAACATAAATACATTTTGTCTTTGATATACAATATCACATAGTCCAGCGTTACGCAGAAAATGTTAATCCGCATTTAAAGACGGCCCTTGTATTTTTTTTCTCTATCTCATGTTGATTGTACGTTAAAAAAACATATACTATACAACCCCATACGGAAAAGAAAATCATCGTTTATGCTTAAAACAGAACAGAACAAGAAAGAGACCAGGTAAGCAGTTTAAAAAAAACATATGGTTATCAACTATATACTTTCTTTTTCTAATGATTAAATTTTGAATCGTAATTGTGTTAAAGAATAACTTATACGCCGTTTGGTACTTGAATAAAATTATACATCCATGTTAGATACAGAATTAAATTATTCAATATCCAAAACAAGCAATGTTCCGAAAACTGTTTCTAAACGAAAACAAATTTTACCACTTAATGACGAAGATGAAAGTAAAGATGAAAGTGAAGATGAAGAGTTGAAACGTCGAGATGTTCATGGACGAAAACGCGTAGATTTTGTTAAATGTTTGATAGAAACGTCATCCGACGATGATTTATCCACTAATAAATTGAATAAGAAGTGGATAATTATGGACTATATACCATTAACATTTAAAGAAATTTGCCACATTCAACAAGTACTCATAAGTGCAGTGCTTAGTTCGTGTTCAATCGAATTTCCTAAACAATCACAAAAAATTATGCATAACAAACTTTGTTTTGCATGTAAACAAGTAAATTTTAGTTTCTTCACTCTGTCGTTCGGTATTCCATGCTCAGTGTGTAAACATTTTATTTGCAAACAATGCGTAAAAATCACACAATTTCCACAAGAAGACGTTTATGATGTACCCATTGAAATCTTCACATATTCATTATTTACAACACATCGTTCATACAGTCATAAAACATCATCATTAGATCGAAATTTACGACTTTCTAAAACAAAAATAGTGTTAGCCGAAAAACCAAAAGTAGTCTGCCCATATTGCTATAATTTCTTTCAAGAATTAATAAACACTTATTCTATGAAACATCGTCGAATATCAGTTAAAAATCAAATACAACATAGATCGTTAGCATCATCACTTCAGCGTAGTTATTCGTTACCACCTTCACAAAAAACAAATCTCAAACTAGTCTCAAAATCACCGTATTTTCGGCACCATAAAATCTGCTATTAATCAACAAAACTTCAGTAACAAAATTGAAGATCGATACCGGTATAGACTTAACGAAAACCAACACATCATTGAATATATTAACAAGTGATATAGTGTCCACGCGATTTTAAAATATCGACTCAAAAAATTTTCTTTTTACGTCAAAATTGCATCATTTACATAAGCGACGTTTTGTTCAATGTGAGTATAGTTCTAGATGAAAGTTTTTTCATTTACTCCTAGTAAAATGAGGATTAACAGGAATTAAAGTTTATATAGAACTGATAAGTCTATCCCATTATCCCACCCATTATTCCTCTCCATAGATGACGCACAGAAAGCAGCTCACCGTTCTCCCGCGAACTACAAATCGTCAAACAAAAGTTTATTTTGATATTTGCATAAATTTCTTATTCTTTAAATAGATTTACTAAAAAAATCAATCTGAAGAAAAGAGTGTAATATAACAAAAATGATTTAATCAACATGCTTGAAAGATAGCATCAAAATGACTTCTAATTTTACCATAGTAAGATGAGGGGTAATCGTAAACACACAGTTTTGTAGTGTAGCTGTCTGTGGACAGCACACAGACAGCTACACCGACAGCATAGATACAGCCACAGACATCCATGGATGTCTGTGTAGTTATTTTTGGTTGTCTGTGGCTGTCCCTATGCCGTCTGTGATGTCTGTGGGTGTCTTCATCTTTTGCTATTACCCGTAAGATGAGCTATAGTGGCATATTGTAAATTCTATAGATCTTCGCTTTCCAGAATATTCACTTGCTAAAGTGCACTATTCACTAAACGGTACACTGTAATTTGGAATTATTTTCTACTTTATAGAAAATCGATCTGAAAAATCGCCAAGGATTTTCCAACTTTTATAAAATCCTCAGCGATTTTCTGACTGTTTAGAAAATGTTGATTTTCTACTTTACTTAGAAAATTGAGCGGATTTTCTATAAATTGACTTTTCTCATTTGCCAGAAAATCGATAAGGAATTTCTAAAAAGTTAGAAAATCGACAGCGATTTTCTAAATAGTTGGAAAATCGAATTCGATTTTCTAAGAAGACGACTCAGTGATTTTTTTCTTGCTTCTTTCACATCTATTAAAGCCTATACATTGCAACAAGTTGTCGTGTAACAGATCTCTGCTCGTTTTAGTATTTAACATCGGAAATGTTAGTAGCTTCAGAAAGTTCTCACAATTTTTGCAAATCAGCATATTCTTCGAGAAGTATTGTTCCCGTATGACACTTGGAGATCACAGAGAGGTACTGAAAAGGTTCCTGGGTTGCCTGGTTAAGACACAGTCGAGTTCCACCACAACTTTCTGAAGATCGCAAACCGATTTGCTCTTGCTAATATTCCTCATTTTTATGTCTGAATTTGGCATCTTCCAAAAATGTAGTTGGTTATATTAACTCAAAGATATGATCCTAACAATTCACATTTATTTTCTTTATTTTTTAAATCAAATAACAGTCGTTCAACACGTGAGCGATGGCGAATTTGGTTTTCATTAGTAAAAGATTCATATTGTCATCCAATAAGCTGAAATAATACACCCACTCAACTTCAAAGTTCAACAGCTTTTAATAATGGTGAAAAAGTTTATCTTCAGCCATTTCCACACAAGTCTCTGATTATCAGCATTCTCATTCAAATTGTTCTTCCACATCATCTAAAAAATCCGCAGTGATTTTCTAGAAAGTAGAAAATAATCCGACTTTTTTATTTTCGAAAAGTCCATATATAAAATCCCTGAGAATTTTCTATAAATAATTCCCGACTTTACAGTGTAGTACATGGTTGGTAAGTGCGTATGAGGAGCGTAATTCAAATCTACCTGGTTTGCTTGAAATTCATTTTTTCAAAATCACACATTTGTTTTCGACAATATCTATGTTCAGTCAAACTTTCATTAAGTCTTTGATTTATAGGAGACCTGATCATTTAAATGTGACTGTTTTTAATAACTACTAGCAGGCGACAAAATTTGACCGCAATAGAAGACCACCCTTTAGAACTTGACTTGAGAGACAAAATAGAAGACCAGGTGGTCGTCTATTATGGGGGGGGGGGGGTTT